>PNEQ01037468.1:0-16902 GCA_003012365.1 Medauroidea extradentata
GACACACAAAAACTACAAGGCAGATCGAATTAGTGCAATTTACATGTAGTCTTTAAAAGGGGTAAAATTGCAGTTCGCTTTCCACTTAGGTTCCTCTACAATATCACCTGACATATCGTCGGTATACTGCCATAAGTGACTAAGTCATAAACGCTATTTCGTTTAAAAACAGTATTAAATTGTAGATATTAACAAAAATTTGGTATGTTACTATACTGTGACACAACAGCACGAAACGACGAATAGTCTTTAAACTTGGGCAATTGTTCGTGAACAACATATACATATTCCTAGCATTTTTATAATTTTATCTCATTTTGACTTTGTCACTTTTGGCAGTAAACCGACGATATATCATCTCACTAATTTCAAGTTTAGGGCACCAAATACGTTTCCGCGAAACCTTTACCCTCTGAAGCTTTGTGATGTCAATAAAGTTAAAGTTAATATTTTGAAAATATATAATTGAGGGCACCGTCACCAATGGTTGTGCATAGGGTAAACAGATGTTTCTCATTCGATTAACCTCTTACCTTAGGTGTCGGTAATTACCCCACAACGTCAAATAGGCAGGGCTATAAATAAGGCCCAGGCGAAGTCGCTGTTAGTGGCAGGGACAAACTTAAGACTGCTTTTCGCGTGGACAGCTGTAGCTACTTATCCTGCTATAGAATTAGTTCAACTAGCCGCTTGGACATTCTAACACTTGATGACTGAAGTACCATTCTTGTATACAAAGGGGTTTTTAAATTAAAATAAATATTATTAGTTACGAATAATACTCCCGAGCAAAGCCGCGGGGGACTGCTAGTTTAAAAATAAACATAAAAACAAACTTAATTTTATTAATCATTGTAAAATTGCCTCTGGAAATGTAATAGGCCAGCTCGTCGCCAGTTCAACGAGGAAAACTGTACTCTGGCTCAATTTATCGAAGCAGGAAAATACCGGCGCGCCTTGTCTTTCACACTTCCTGCCCCGCACTTCTGTGAAGTGTAATAGTTTTGTAACTTCTTTAGGCATGAAGGACAAACATTTTATGCGCAATACTTTGTTTCATTTTAATACAACAGTTATTTCAACTGAATCTAAGTCAATGAATTTTCCTTCTCATCTCTTATTTATAATACAACAGTTTCCACTTTCGCTGTTTGCATTGGAAAAAAATAAAACGTAACGTGGTTCACAATAAATTGGTTCATCGAATGACGCACTTGAGTTTTTTTTAATCCAACGAAAAATGTTTCTTATAAATGAAAGAAAAAATTAACAGCAAACGCAAAACTCTATCGAAGAGATCTAATACAATACATTATTTTGTATACGTTTGGGATGAGTTTAAATTTAAAAAAATTTAAAAAAGTATATATATCTCAAGAGACGTAATTTATATGTAAAATTTGTGAAAAATAATTAAAAACCTCCTCCACCTCGCGAAGAACAAAAATTTAAAAACTAACAAACATGAAAATACAATAATGTTTAAATGCGGAAAATGCCATACAGAATATAAATAAAAAGTAAATAAGTCGTGAAAAACTTAGATACATGAATGACTTGAACCACTAGCTAAAATTATTCAAAAAATAAATAAAAAAAATTTTGAAAAATTATTCCAATATTAAATGCGAAAAAGTCATTGTAAAATGTGAAATTTGTGGAATATATTACTACCAATCGTAAAAAAAAAACTCATGAACGAAATAATAAACTACATATAAAATTGGCGAATAAATTACAAAAAGTTGAATTAATAAATAATAATGTCGAAATACTAGAATATGCATAAGAAATTCATGGTAGAGTGTAAACATATGTAATTACTTACAATATAAATGATTATGTAGCTCCAGAATGGTTTTCTGATTATATAAACCAAATTGGTAATAAATTTAAAAGAACAACTACAACGAAATAATTTAAAATTAAAATTTAAAACATTTTCCTGAATATAATAGCGGGCCAATTAATACTGAATATTTTAACGATGCTTCTTTTAAAACTAAAAGTAAAATTATTTCGTAAATTTAAAGTTTTAGCCGAATTGGGAAAATTTGAAGGTAAGGGCCTCACTGGACGTTAAATGAAATATTTGAGCTTGAGCTTAGAATAAATAAACATAATCCATTAAAATTAACTTCTAATGTCGATTTACAAAAAAAAAATTAAAGATAAGCAAGCAGTTTTAAATGTTCAAAATAATGATAGAAAATGGTTCCTGTGGTATTATCTCAGCACTACATCCAGCAAAACATGATCTACAAAGAGTAACAAGTACAAACCGTTTGAGCACAAAATTAATTATGATATTGAAGGTTAAGCATTTCCAATGGAATTAGACAAAATACAATTATTTTAAACAAGAACAGGGGAATTTAATAATGTATATGCATACGAAAAAAATGAGAAAGAAAAATACATTGAGCATATAATTTAGTCATTAAAAATTATGAAAAATTAAAAAAGCCAAACACGTTAAATATTTACACATTAAACATGAAAATAACGATTACTATTGTTGGATAAAAAGACTTCCAAAACTTGTTGGACCACAACTTTCAAACGAGAAGTTACCAGCATAACTGATAAGCCTACTTTCCTCAAAGAGGGTGCAAACTAACCTAAAGTTAAAATCGTTTACGTACTCTAGGAATATTACATAATAATATTTATTTTGATGCATGATACACAAATATACTAAATATAAGTCAGCTTACTAAGTAATATTCGAGTTCCCAGTTTAATGGAATTGAGGAACAATTTTTTCTGACATGTCTTTCTATCATAAAGATAAAAATAGCCGCAGTTGTCAAAATATTGCAAAAGGATGAAGGAGATAAGTAATGTCAAGTCCGCCGAATACGAAGTAAGTTTACCAAGTTTGACGAAATTTCTGTAAAAATTTCATCAGATAAATGATACTATGCTAAAATATAAAAACTGTCGCCAATTCAAAAATATGAACACAGGATGGAAGAAATACACAATGTTCAAGACAGCTATGTTTGCAATATATGTGTACCAAGTTCGATGAAATTCCAAAGTACGGCTCCTAGGACATCTTGCATGATCGATCGTTAAAATGGTGGCAAATATTTTAATTATTTATTATTATTTTTTCACTACTATTTCCGACAGTACCAGCAACAGTTGCTTGTACGAGAGGTCTTTCGAAAGAAAGTTTCGTTTTATTTTCAAATGAGAACTATATTGCTAAACAAAATACACCGTTATCATGCAGTATATTTCGATATAATCGCCTCCGACATTGAGACATTTGTCATAGCGTGCAAACAGTTTGAAGGAACTACTCTGGTATAACTCGGTGCCCTGAGAGGCAAGGAATTGTCACACAACCTGCTTTACATCAGCATTGTTGTGGAACTGAGGTTGTGAGAGGGCGGCTTTCAATGCAGAGAACACGTGACTGTCTAATGGGGCAAGATCGAGGCTGCAGATCGGGTGATCCGATCTCTCCCAATGCTGCGACAAATGTCTCAATTTCAGTGGCGACCATGTCGAAAAATAAGTGGAAGTTGTATTGTTCATGACAGCAAGCAGTATTTTGTTGGGCAATTAATTTTCGTATAAAAAAACTTACTTTCGAAAAAAAACCCTCGCAGGTACGGTCTATGGTTCGCGGAGTTCTGGTCTCGAATTTTGTGTAAGGCTATGCAAACAGCAATTCTAAAACTTAAGAACTGCCAGGCTGAAAAATTAGGGCCAATTTAAAAAGAGATGTTCTAAGGGCTACAAATATCTTACACAGTCCACTCGCTACCCACCGCAGTTCCGCAACAGCATCAGCACACATGTCATACCATCCCACAAAATTAACCTAAAGGTTGGAACACCAGTAACTTTCCTGCGAAACCTTAACCTGCCAAAAACACCGATTTGGAACTTAGCTTCAAGTAAAGTTTTTGAAAAATAAATGTAATTGAGGGCACAACCATCAGTGGCTGTGCTCGGAGGACATAAGTTTCAATACCACGTGTATTACTTGTATCATTTGACTACCCTCTTCGATTTAAGAGGCTATAAGTCTCTTCAAGGGCAATTTTTTCTGTTACCATAAATAAGTTCAAGCTTAATTCGCTCTAAGTTGCAGTTACAAACTTAAAACTACTTTTCTTGTGGGAAGTTACAGCAACTTAGCCTACACAACACCTGATGGGCTATTAACTAATTTAATACACAAATTTGACCTTCAATTAATGTAAATAGTCACTGCTACGAGTAATACATGCCGGCAATGCCTCGGGTGGACTGCTAGTTTTATATACGAGATAAATATTTTCTTTTGTAAATATGCTGACGCAAAACAATTACGAAAAATAGGCTGTTTCTTAAAAAACTTTTCTGAAAGGGTAATACTATGTTACCAGTGCAAGGCGAAACTACACAAATATAAATAATTTCTAATCGTGGACGAATAAATAGGTATTCAAACTCGTCCCTTTTGTGCAGTGACGTCACTTAGGTCAAACCGAAGCAGAGGTTTATATTTTTAACACGAGACGAACACGATTGGAGCTGATATATTTTCTAAAATATAAAATTTTGGGTGTTATGGTTGGCGAAAACTCATAAGCAATTTGATAAACAATGATTGTGTTAGCTAGACAAAAAAAATATTTTAAAAAGTGCTTGATTTTAAGCAAAAACGCTACCTCGATGTATCATACATTCTAAAGTTGGCCGCAAAGAGAAATAACACTATTTACAGTTATTTATGTAAACAGCGAAGCGGTTTTATTTAATATATTGTTTTGTTTTTTAAGTAAAACATGTTTACAGATTCTGTTTGTGTTCAAGTAAGCCATGACCTTGCCAAGGCTAGTGTTTATTGCGCTAAAGCTTCTGAGTCTACAACATTTACATAACAAACGAATTAAATGTATTAAAAGGTAGTCTTCTGTTTCACGATACCTTGCAGCGCATACATGTTAATCATCTACGCAACGAAAAATTACAGCTTCTTAATTGGTTACAATCCAAAATTTTATTTTCTAAAGTTTTATCCAGGTTGATATTTCAACAAACTCGCTCCTCCCACCTCACACTTCTATATACTGGTATGTGTCCGCAATAATTGTCTCCTCAGCAGTCTACTGAATAGTTTTTTAATCGAATAAAAACAACAGCAGACGATTCAGAAAAAAAACTCAATAGACGTCTGAACTTTTGCCATCACAAAAGCAAGAAAAACTGAAGCCATCTCTCATCATCTCCACACCAGTCACGTTGAAGAAAGCAGTTAACATCCCATCCACATTCAGAAACAAGAATGCAGTCTTATATTTTTAAATATATACCTTCTTATAGAACTTTAAGTAACCGAATATAAATTAATATCAAGCATTTAAATAAATCCAGTCAGAAAAAACTATATTGTCAAGTTGCACTAAACTGATTGAACCTATGTAACATGTCTTACAAACATTGGTAAAATTAAATTAATTGTAGCGTATTATTGTACAACTTAAGGATATAGGGAAACCAGCGAGTTGGTTCTAGATTAATATATGTGTAAAATCAACAAAATAGACTTTGCCAATTAAGAAAGTGTGCTATCGGTGTTAAAAATGTTGTGCCGAATGAATTGAATTTGTTCTTGAAGTGTTCACTGCTGTAACGGTATACAGACCTAAAAAATGGAATGCTAATCGTACCTTACACACTTTGAATGAACATTTTCTGGGTTGCAAATATTATCAATTAAGGCCATAACATATGCATCAAACAAGGAGATAAATGCAGATTTACAAGGAACGGAATTCTCAACGAAATATCCCTCGGATTTTTTCGTATCTTGCAACGTTGCCATTAAAAAGATAAAAAAGGGGAAAAAAATTAGAGTCTGAGGTTGTTTTCCGCATCTCTGAATCATGCTTCCAAAGCACCACAAACCAACAGCTAAGCACAAGGCATCTGCTGTTGTTGGCAGTTTCCCTTTCTGCCCGTTTTATTTTTCTCTCCTGCTCTTAAATTCCAGATGGATTCTTCACGCACGGGAAAGCATTTTCCGACTGATTTATCTGGGATTTACGAGTAATCTCTTGTAGTGCTCCTACTCCAACCAACCCTTTCCTCCGCCTACGTCCACCCTCTTCTCCCTCTCGTGTAACCAGCGAGCAGAGCTAAGGGAGAAATAGCAAATATTACCTCTATGCTTTCACCGCCACCCAGCCGCACTTTCCTGCTCTATGAAGACGAACATTTGTCACACTGTTTCACGTTAAACATACACAAGTTCTAACGCCTTCACGTGGAAGCCATTTTGTTTACGTGTCCTGTACTACTCAAGAAAACGACGCGTTTACTTCGCAATGGGCTTTCTGAAGAGCAAGCCAAACACATCGAGGATAAGATTATATAACTACAAGCTGTCTCCATTAAATAAGATTTTTTTTTTTCGGAGAGTAGTCGCTACAACGGAAGTGAAGCAAGCTTTACTTTATATCTATATGTCAAACGCCAGTGACTGACTTCACAAAGTATATTTGTCAACGTGCACAGTGAAACAATTTTCTATACAGCAAACAAAATTACTTGAAGGCTTTAAGACATGGAGTACTTTAACTGACATATGTATTCGTTGTTACTATGTTTTGTATTTTAAAAGTTTCTTTAACGGCAGCATTATTTAATTTGCAGCAAGCAAAATATTTATAACATGAAACTTGTCCTAAGAATACGGCAACTAACTTAAGTATTACGATAACTGACAATCTATTTTAATTGTTAGCTTAACTTAACATTTTAAACAATATATTTCTTTGCGACAAAGTAATTTTACAATGCCCTGGATTTAGGATTTTAAGTGTATAAAATAAATTTTTAAAATTTTGTTATTTAAATAATGCTAACCGAAGCACATGAAAGTGAAGTTTTATTATTAACGTTTCTAATTTATACATGCTTAATTAATGAAAAAGAAGCAACAAGGTCACTATCACCGAAAAAAAAAATCTTGCCCCATCCCCCAAGAAAAACCTGAAAAGACGCCCCTGTCTGTGATGCAATAAAACATCTCACAAACACCGACATTATTGACCAGTTACTGTAAGCTTAATAGAATCGTTTCAATATACGTTTGCATAAATAGTGAGATTATGTTAGCCAGAACATACCGTCTGTGATACTTCAGCTGCTTCACAGTTCGTAGTTTTCTGAAATGCATTAACTACTTCGTTCACCTTCCCAAGAATAAGCCTATTATAGTCTGGACTCAGTTCGGACTCTTAAAAACGAAACGCATAGCCTTCATCGAACTATACCATTTGAAAGGCCACAGCAGTAGTTGTTTCAATTCGTGACAACTATCATATTAATGAGGAGTTTTTTTCTACCCATATTGTTTTTTTTTTTTTTTTTTTTCAGTGTAAGCAAATAGTAAAATAAGTTTAGGGTAGGGAATGAAAAAATTTTATGTTGATACATCTTAACAGTAACTATTAAACTATTGCACCTTCCATGCCTAGAAGTCTGGAAGCTATAAGGATGACACAGGACGTGCATTACGCCTATTTCTAGCCTCTATGCGTAAGCCACTGAACTGGCGTGCAAGTCATCTCGCCGATACTTTGCTCCTAATAGGCATTCAGCGGTGACCTTACCAAATTACAACTTAACACCAAATAAAGCTGTAGTGTGCCCATCTGAAAGTTACGTTTTTTAGAATCTCGCCAATACATTCATGCCAAAAAGAGATTGCAAAACTCTCAATTGTTGTTACATATTCTACCGCCTAAAACATGCTTGTTAAATTGAATTGGTATTAGTTAAAAAGCACTATGCAAAAAAAAAAAACCAGAAGTGTGTGAAATCAAATCCCCAGGGTCTTATTTCTCTTTAACCGGATTTATAAAAATAACAAATGTTTGTTTAGTTTATGCAGAGGTAACAATTAAGTTTCTCTCAGTTTCAATCAGTTCTAAATACTAATAAGAAATCTACATTACTATTAAAACCAGATTTTCCTTAAATTAGGACTAAGCGTGTTTTAACAGTGACCGATTCAATAAGTGAATGTCCTGAAATGGGTAGGCAACCGTTGAACGTTCTTTGCGGGTTATTCCTGAACACATTTCACTCACGTACGTTAAGAGGGCGTTGTTGATAAATAAGTGCGGAATGCTTCAAATGAAATATACACTTTTTGAAAGTCAATATAGAAAAACTACAAAACAGCAAACCTTGATAATTATATTTGCCAATTTTATGACCAAATATTCACCCAGAATGATGCATTTGTTAAGGCTCGATTTCAGTCGCCAAATTGAGTTTTATTATTTTCCGCTTTTTTAAAAATCTGAGAAGAAAAATGTTAAATGTGCGATTATACCTCAAATTCTATTTACATTTTGGTACAGTACAGACCTTGCGATTTAGCTGTTAACATATAATTACGCCGCAGTCTGTGTGGCGATTTTTTTATATTCATAATTTGCCGGACAAATTGCGACCTAGCTATGCACTACCAGCTCTAATGCTATGATTGTATTGTAACACAATGTAAATAGAATCTGCGGTATAGTCGCCAATTTAACATTTTTCTTCTCAGAATTAAAAAGAAAAAAAAAGCGAAAAATAATAAAATTCAATATGGCGACTGAAATCGAGCCTTAAGTGTGATCTCTTGCCGTAATTAATGTGCGAGTTTTCGGCGTCAGATATTGTTCTGCAGATATATGTTACTCAAGAAAAAATTTTTGCTCATAAAGTTGACAAAAATTATTGTCTAGGAGTGCTAATTTTTGATTTTTGCAAATGGGCTTCGGGAAACCTACAATTCTGAACTGATGCTTTTAGCGCCTAATTATATACCACACACTCTTAACCAACTTACACATAAAGTTCTTTCGATCGAATCTCAGCACGCCGCTAGGTGCAAATATTTTCGAGTTACCCCTTTGAGGTAAGCAAAAATAAAGCAAGTAAAAATAAAGTTTTGTACGGTAATTTTTATGTGCTTCTTATCGATGCCACATGCGTAATGCTGATGGACAACAGGTACATTTAACAACATAAAATTTTCAACCCTTAACTGTCTAAAATAAGGTATTGTTTAGTGTTTAACATCACTAAGTCTGTGCTCCTGTATCCATTACACAATCCATATGAAAATTACGTATTATGCAAAATTTCGACACCCCATTCATAAATTTAAAAACAAAGAAGTGCATTATTTTGATATGTTTTCTTTGTAGATCGTAATTTGCGTCATACATGGCAAACAAAAATAGATGGCTTTAATTTTTACACTATAGTTAATAGTCATTGAAACTAAATTATACTTGTAGGAATCTACAGAATCCGAACTTGTTTGAACAAAAAACACACTCATTTTCATTTCTCGAATACGGTGTCATGTACAGCAACACACAATATGGCTTTCTGGTAAACTTTACAGTAGATCACATTTTGTGGAATAAAATACTACATTTAGATATTTGCGTTTTAAATGTTTCAGTGGTGTTTTTACCTATCTCTTTTCATGTGATGGGTTTCCGTCCAACCCACCCTTGTTTTTTTTAACATCATCATTTACGAATGCTCCTTAGTCCTGTGTTTTGAACCTAAGATACACAGCATGCATCACAGGCAATAGTGCGTTCATGTGTACGTATTTTGTTGTGTTCCTTGAATTCTTGAAGGTGCTCATTCAACATTACCTACGTGTTTCTAACTCACGATACCATATTTAATAATTTGTTTTTGGAACTCTATCGCTGTAGCTTCATTTGTGATTTGAAAGAAAACGATGAGTCCTAGACTGTTGCAACAAGTGGACCTTTTTTGTTGTTATACAGTTAACATTACTGAATAAACCATCGTCAGATGTTAGAAAATCCTGACGGTAAAATACACTGTTAAAATTTCCGTAAATTCACGGAAATATTTACAGAAAAGTACTGTAATTTTACGGAAGTGGCCTCCGTAAATTTTTGTTTACGGAAATTTGTCTGTATTGCCAGTTTATGGATGTTTGACCATAACTTTTCATAAATTCATGGAAATATGTTTCTACAATTTTAAGTGTATTTTACTGTGTTTCTTAAAAAAAAATTGGTATTAATAATCACTATGAATCCTGGAGTTAATGTGCATGCACAATGGTGCTAAACGAAAAGAAGACAAGACAAGCTTAGGTAATAGAAGTTAAGTGCCGCTTCCTGGTTGTTCACACTTTGCAGCGACGGGAAAAGCAATACAAACGAGGACTCGTATCGCGCATGGACAAAGGGCCGAACAGTCTAGAAAGTGACTGAAGTGTTCCGAAGTAGTGACAGCATAGGCGTTTTGTCCCAACTGGGAGCAAAACCGGCATAAGGTGCATTTGAATAGCATTCGTCCCCCCTCCCCCGGGTGCTGCTATTGGCCTACAGGGTCATTAGGGGGGCGTGTCCTTGACTGGGATTGGTTATTGGAGTCTTTCGGTACGAATAGCACCTAAGTGCCATGAGGTCTGTGATTGGCTGAGGGCTTAAGCCCTGCCCTAGAAGGGGGCGAGTGAGGTGGTTGGGGAAGTGAGGGGAATGGACCCTTTTGGTACAAGTTATGCATAAACACCAAGAGGGGGAACTGGATGTCTGCCCTATCTCCTGCACCCTATGCTTGTACTAGCCTATCTCTACCCTTATAGCATACCCCCTCCCTGTCATATCCCCCTCTACTTATGATGTACCCCTGTCCTGTCTTAAAGTATACACCTGTTGCCTCTCCTGCCCCCTCCTTTTCCTTATGACATACCCTTCTAGCCTACCCCACTCAATGGCCGCATGCATCTTATATTCTCCTCGCTTTATCACAGTTGAAGAACATCTCACCTGTTCTCTGTGTTTCACGTTAGCGGGCATGTACCTTTAAAGTTATTAATTTCTAAAGAATAAAATCTTTTTCTCATAATGAACTAACGAAGTTCTCTAAAACCAGGATGTAAAATACAAGAATTGTCTCTTATAAAGTTGATATCTTACTGCTGCATGGAACTCACTTACTCAAATGTGAATTGTCGCGGTGGTGCATTGATTAGAGCTTCTGCCTGGTAATTTTAAGGTCGTGGGTTCAAATCCCAGCAAATTCGAAAAACTTTTCAGGTTACTAAATAGTGCGTCAGAATCTCGTGAAAACATATTAAATAATAATATGTCGTATTTCTGAAAAATGGTGTACTAGAAGCTTAAAAAATTATTATTTTTTGGTGGAAAACGGATTGTCCGTAATTTTACGGAGGGTTCCGTTATCAAGCAATACTGGGTGTCCGTTACTTTACGAAGATATCTGAATATTTTATTGCCTGTTCTTTTCTGTAATTTCACGGAAATTTTTTCTAACAGTGTAGTTGTATGCAGTTACTTACATACTGGTTGAATATATAAACCAGAATTTACTGTTGGTTTGCAGATCCCAATAGCATTAAGCAATGCTGAAAATATAGTATTTTTAAGTCAAGTAGTTTTCGGTATTCTGGGAAAATACTGTTTTAAAATTCGGCATTCAAAGGCCTATTACTTCCTTTAATTTTGCGTTTAGGAGAAAAGTGCAAAACATGTTTTCGTAATAGTTTTTTGTGAGAAACACTCATGTGGGGTTTGTCTCCCTATTTAATAAAGAAACATCCAGTATAATTAGGTCACAATCCGTCAGAGGCAAATTATGAATATTAGAAATGTTGTCCCACTTATTTCTGCATAATTATACGTCAAGAGCTTAACCATAATGTCTGTACTTTAGTACAAGGTAAACATAATTTGCGGTATAATGGCAGATTTAATAATTTTCTTGTCAGAATCTCAAAAAACCGAATAATAAAATTATTCACTATGGGGACTGAAACCATGCCTTAAAAGGAGTCTTTCGATTTGTCAAAAGTTCCACCTTTGATACGTGGGAACAGTGGAGCGATAAGAGCCAGAGTACCACGCTAGGCGGGCAGCATATCGCCTCTATTCACAGCGTGCCAAACTGGCGTGCAAGGTTTCCGTTGCAGTCTGTTTTCTATGGGACTTTAAGAGGTGACCGTAATGTTTTAGTTTTTGATTGTATGAAGTAATGACCAACGCATGTCTCGCGCTTTACACTTTACGAATTCAGGTAATATTTCTGGAGTTAGAGCAGCCTAAAGAAAACCCGTTTTTAGCCATTTTTGAGAGGCCTGTAAATCATGTTTCTAACAAGCGTGCTCAATTTTTTAAAACATAGATGCATAGTTTCAAGTGTGTGTTCTTTTCGTAGCTAAACATAATAGGTATTAATAATTTAAGCGGTTTCGTGTAAAAAAGAATACGAGTGACATGTTACAATGCCGTCCATGCGCCAGTCGAAGACAACTCTTAAGGTTACACGTTAAGTTTTATTTTTTATTAATTTTTTCACTGCATTGTAATACTTATATAAAATATGAAATTTACTGTTACAGCATACATTCTGTTTATCTTCTGCTACATTACAAACATCACAGTTGTACTTATAACCAATATTTTGGCCCCAATCAGTAAATACATTTTTTTTTATATTCCTTATTTGGTGGAGTTGTAGCGGGTTAAATATGCGTTATATGTTCAACTGCGATGCTTATATTGCGGTGAAATGTAAATATAGTTCAGGCTTTAATAACATATTTCACATTTGTCTTCTCAGAATTTCAAAAAACAGAAAATCATACGTCAACTGATGTGGAGCTTACATGCGTGAATGTTCTCGTGCTCTCGCAAGTGTCGACATGGAAGATGGTGTGATTGCCCGCAGCGGGAAGCGAATCGAACATGGCTGCGGGGGCAGACATCTTGCCACAGCCGGCTGAAGTTCAGCGTTTTCTCGGCAACTTTATGAGCCCGCATGCTCGCAGACTCTCTTCCCCCTCACCCACATGGACCCACGGGGGGAGGGGGGAGGGCGAGGAGGGTGGTGAAACTAAGGGGTGGGGAGAGAACTGAAGACACCGCAAAACTTCCCCAACTGCTGAAAACTTGCACCAATTCCTCGCTCGACATTTTCCCACTCCATCGTCAAACCCCTATTGGTAAATTAACCCACCAGCAGAACTAATTACTGATAAGAGAATTGGCGGGAGTTGAGAAAGTTTTCATGTACTCTTACAGCGAGGGAAAAAAGTCTCGCTTGTTTTTCTTCGACAAACTAAGGGAGGAATTCGCTGAAGTTTACAGTCTCTAAATCCCTTCCTTCATTTCACTAGCGCGTGAAAAATATACTCCCGGAGCCGGCGTCAATCAACGTAGATTTCTGAAACCAGAAAGAAAACCCATGGGATAGCAATGTTATGATGCATATATCGCAAAATTATTGAAACAAAATAAATCCTTGTTTAATTTTTTATCTAGTATTATCCAGAATGATTGCTTTGAACCCGCTACTTTGTCCATGAACTAAATATCTAAATAATAAAACACTTAACACTGACTGACAGTAAATGCTCAGTTTAAACCGGTGGGTCTAGAAGCATGAAATTTTGTACACGAGTTCCTTTTATAACATAGTGGGTTACTAAGAAAGAATTTTTCTATATTCAAAATTTAAGAGGAAAACAGTGAAAGGAATTTACAACTTATCGCCAATAATCTCTTAAGCCCGTTGAGACATTGTAGCGTGTTTTCTTTACAACGAAGCTAAATTGCCGGATTTTTTTTAATTTTGCAAATTAAATGGATAAATAATGGTAGAATTGTTTTCATTTAAACCTCGATATCACGTTAACCAGGTAAGATACCGAGGACATTTTTAGTTAAAAATGATGCTTATGCAAATACCTAAAATAGGTTCTTTATGTTATAAGTACGAAAACAAAATAAAAGTGTAGTGTCACAAAAAAATTTCAACGAATCTTGTATAACACTAAAAATCAGTTGAGGTATAAAAGTTATTTTTGCTTCTGAATGACGCTGACGTTAGTAATTACAAAACAATTTCAGGAATCTTTGAAATTCGAGAGTTAAGTGTGTGGTAAGCCGTAAATTATGTTTAGAATGAATAATTTACTGAGCTTACACCAGTTAAGATACAGCGATCATTTTTTTTTTTTCAAGTTTGATGCTTTGCAGGGTTTTTCGAAATTCGACCTACAAAGAAGAAAATAAAAATTAATATGTTTTTACGAAATATTTTATGAATCTTTAACCATTGAAATGCTGAGGTGCTTTAAACCTAAAAATGATGCTAGGTAATTACCTATAAAGTAATACAATGATTTTTCGAAATTCGACGATTATGTGACTGAAAATACTTAAAATATATTTTCGCCAAATGCCCCAATTCTCTTACTAAACCCGATGAAATATCACGGCAATTTACGCTTTCGATGACAGACTGTTCAATTGCACACCGTTTCTATGCCGTGGTACTTGTTTCAGTGGCCTGGGATCAACTGATTACGACGGGTATAACTTAGTTTGTAATCAGTTCGTACCAGAAGGTCCGAAAAGCAAGTATTACCACAGGGAAATAACTTACCTGTATTCTGAGTTACTCCTCACAACTATCATCTGTAAGAACCTGCTGTGCGCTTAGGCTGGCATTAATTATTTAAGTCCGATACAAGCTAACCTCAATTCTCTACTAAATGCCTTACTTAATTCTCTTAATAAATGTCGATTGAGATTTCATAATATAATTATGTAGCAAAACGTCTGTGTTGTGTACACATTTTCACTATTTACTTCTGTGTTTCGGTACATTCAGGATAAATATGTATTTGTGATGTTATGTTCCATAAATTACCACAGTACAATTGCCGAAAACAATCTCATAACAAGACTTGCACATAGTTGGCAAATAAGGGAAACTATCTTGTATTATTTAGATTTTGAAACATCCGACGGTCGTGTGTTCAGTAGGACACCTTAATTTTATTTCTATTCAATGTATATTCGCAACCCTACTTAGGTACGTCTCATGCGTGATGACAGAAACTGTACATTGCGCATGCGTGAGTGGATACACTGGGATGAAATTAGGACTGGTTGTATCTGTGAAATTAAGGACGGAATTCTGTCCGGAACCAGCGTAGTTGCGGTGTACACTGTTGTAGCGATGCTTGTATTGAATTAGGTACGGAATTATGTGCTGAATTGTGGTAATGTGGAGCGAACTGCCAACAATACATGGGAAAGTTGTTCGAATAGGCCGATTGGAAGATACTGGGCTCGAATCCAGTGTAAGTAATGAGTGTTAACTATAAATTATGTAACAAGAAAGTTAATAACACATCTCCTGGTAAGCGCATTTGAATGAAAACAGTGAAAATAACATTTTTGTTATCGTGCAATAACTTTGAACTTGGGCAGTTGCTACGAGAATTACACGTGTATAAATGAAGGGGGGGGGGGGAGAAAGCTAGTCTTTATATAATAAATACATTTCCCAATCACTCAATCATTCATCAACGCACAGCCAAAACCGCAGGACCTAGAGACATGCAACTTTGAGGGTATCTTCCCTTGCCATAGGCACCTCCTAAAAAGGGATTTTTCGAAATTTTAAAAATAAAGGGGTGAAAAGAGGTGAAGCGTGTTTTCAATGTATTCTCGATAGAACTTAAAAGCATTTATATAACGATATTATTTTTGCTTCAGAATGATGATTCAAAAAAAATGTGTATTACTTGATTGTTAGATTTCTATAAAATCGAAAACTAACTGGGTGAAAAGCCAAAAGTGTGTTTTTAATCATTCCTCAATAACTCTTAAACCTGTTGAGACATTGAGGCGAGTTTTGTTGAAGAATGAAGCCTACGCATATCCGTAAAAAGTAGTTTCAGTTTTTTTCCATTTAAACTTTTAAGGCGTTAAAAATTAAACGTAGTTTCAATTAATCTTCAGTATATGTTAAACAATGTTGAGATATCGAGATCATTTTAAAACAGAAATGAAACTTACGTAAATACCTAAAAAGCTTGTCAGTTTTTTTTTTTTTTTTTTTTTTTTTTTTTTAATTCGACAAGGTGAAGATGTGCAATTTTCCAGAAATTCCGAAAAGCGGGTATAACGAAGAATAAATAATTTAGAAGTTGTTAATTTTTGCCGTCCTATTGATATGTGTACATCTTTTTGGCATGAGCCTATGTGTACACATTAAAAATATTAAGAATTCTCACCACCTAACTTGTAGTAGTTTATGATCTTTGAAATAACTGTGCAATGGGAGTGCATGACTGGATTTAGTTTCTTGGACGTACTCCATTGCAAAATGTAGTAGTTTGGAACACTGGAATTAATGTTTGAGTTTGAATCCCGTGTAGGGCAAGGCGACAAAAGACTGCCGTGATATTAAGTACGCACATATTAGTGGCAGCTAGCAGGAGAGATCATTTTATAGTTTTAGTGCTACACCTTGCATTGTAGGCACCTACAGTCAGAAGAAAAAAAAGGAAAAATTAGTTTTTAGATATCATCCGTATATAATAAACATTGAGAGGTATCGTTATGCATTGGAAGTGTAAAGTCATAGAATAGATTTTCGCCATGTCCTCAACATCCCAATAACACGAAAAGCTATCGTTATAGTTTTTCCTTCTAAAATTCCGTGATGGCGAAGCCGCGGCTGGGCAACTAGTAATACTATAAACGCGAAAATAGTATAAATATGCCAAGTAAATTGAAATAAATATTCTGACGAAGAAATTCACACCACAATAATCAAATAAATAAATGTTTGCCTTAATTACTTCTTGACTGTAATTTGTTCTGCAGTTCGCTGTATTTTATATACATATGTTTGCACATAATGTTTATTCCAAGTTCCCTCCATGCATATAAATGACAGCGAACTCAGTTTTTTTAAGTTAAACTGGATTGAAAACATTCACTATGAGCATACTTCAATCCATGTTTACTTTATAATTGTCATTTAAACATTTAACTGCAATGTACTCTCTTATTT
>PNEQ01037468.1:17002-48471 GCA_003012365.1 Medauroidea extradentata
ATATATATATATATATATATATATATATATATATATATATATAATACAATAATGAATTACGGTACCATTTCCGCTGTATGCACACTAGGATTATGTGAGATGCTATTTTTTTCTGACGTGTGTTACGAGCATTACAACAATTTGTCTCGTGGGAGGTGAAAAGTCATCCAACTAAACAAATTAATAAGCACATAAAAAACACAATCCTGGCTTATTTATGCTGTACCTTCTCCGATAGACGGATCAGTCATGAAAAATTAAGTAACAAGTAATGAAACGGTAAGTTTTAAATAATATCCAGATATACTGAGCTAAGTATACCGAATAACTTTCACAGTTATAGTTCTCACATAGTGCGATATTTTTGCATGCTCAAAAATGACGAAGTGACTACATCCAAATAATTTTAGTTTTAAATCATAATTGTATACGTCCCTATCCATTAATCCGAAACTTTCTCGGGTATTTATGTTTCTAAAAAATATAGTTTTCATGTTCACATTTAATTTATTTTTAAACTCCTTTTTTGTGTATTGTTTGTAAATAGTTAAATGTGTATGAGAGACCAAGTGATGAAGCAAAATTAATTTTCTTGTACAGTTATTTTTCCATTTTATGAGAAATTATACAGTATGTACAAATTGGCATATGTACACACGTCAGTCAGCAGACACTTTACACTTGAAGGGTGAATATTTGTAGTTATTATAGAATCAGAGCACAAGAACTTCAATTGTAATGTTCAACTCTGAAAGTTCTATATGATACATAGTCATTAAGATATATGATAAATAATCTGATATCTAAAATTCATACTTTATAATTAAAATTACTTTATAGTGAAGTATTTTGTAAACAAATTTTACTGTATTATGGGAAGGACGAGTGACTTTCGAATTGTTGATTCAATAACATCACATCTAACGTTCTTTGTTTATAGATAAATAGACAAACTCCCCCTCTCCATTATTCTCTGGGGACAAGCGTTGTTGGTGAAATACTGAGGAGGCACCAGCAATTATGTGACGTCCGAGCATTTAATGTAGTCAGTTGGCGGCCATATTCCACACTATCTTTATAAGACACGAAAAATTATTCCAAGTTACTTCTATCAATATTTCCCCTTTCCCATAGAATGTCTCTAATCCCATTCAATATTTCACTTTTTACTTCAAAATTTTCGAAACATACCTCCACGTCCACAGAAATTACTATACCCGATGTCCACAATGGTATGCAAGTGCTGTCATTTCAAAACGGCTGAAATATACTATTTTAATGCGTTATTGTTTCAGGTTAGCAATGAGTAGCTGCCTGATAATCGGTCATGTCTTTTCAGCTTACCTTCTCAATTAGTTTTTCAGGATGTTCAAACTGCCTCTAAAAGGAGTTTGACATACTGTCCTCTCTACTGGCTTATTTGACTCATTTTCAGAAGTATTGAACTGCGTCAGTGAAAAAACACGCCTTTCAATATTTCAAATTATATTATTTTATTTTACAAGTAGGTTATTTTGAATTTGAATTTAATTAATTATATTTTTTTTTGTATTTTTGTTTGCTAGATAAATATACTAGCTAATAAGGTTAATTTATTTATTTCTATAAACATGAATAATCCTTTTAGATAAGTTAAGCATGAAGATAAAAATGACGTTAATTGCTGATTTCAGATACCTCAATTCTTTACAAAAATCTTTAAAATATATTATTTATATAACTTTGCCGACCAACTCAAATCAGTAAATGATGTTGTGGTAACGTGAGTTACGGGAGTTTTAAAACAAAATTTAAATAGTTAATTAATTCATCTTTGAAATCATCAATTTAATAAAATATCAATATTTAAATTCATTCAATCTGAATGAACGCATGCCGCTGACGGACTCTACGTTGGGTCGTAAGTGAAATCGGGTTACGAGAATAAAACATCTTCTTTCTGGCAAAAACTCGAAAGTAACCGATGTCGCCTAAGTGGACAGGACTCGCGGACATCCTTCCTTCCTTCCTTCAGGATTCCAGCAGCAGTCAGTAACAATCGGTCCCCAGCAGTAGCTGTGTTGTTCGTCTTTATACACGTCCTCCCAGCTCCGTGGTCAGATATGTTCTGTTTACAGCTAAAATTTTCACTCCTCATTCTTAACAGCTTTGTTCTTTTGTTCTCTGCACATTAAATTAAAATCAGTACCTATTGCTCATTGATCTCTCTTCTTAGAAATTCATAGTAACGTGTTTTGGAATAGAATTTGGTTGTAACTGCCATTACTCAATACAGGCGTTTCGATAAAGTTACATCAATATACGAAGACACATGCAAAACATAATTATCATTTCCAATATTTAACTATGGTTTCGAATTAAGAACATTAAATCTCCAACAGATATGGGGTTGATTAGAGGAAAGCAAAATATAGTTCATAAAGAATAATTTCTCTTTAACGTGTATTAGGCCTAAAGCTCCAATTCTATAATATACAGTATGTCAATACCATATATTAAACTGGATATACGATCTGAATTTACTATTTAGATTCACATTTATAGTGACTAATATTATAGTTCATAATACTCATATCGGTATTCACCACCTGGGTTCGCCATGTGTCCACATGTATTTACTATTTGGATTATATCTGCATCCACGTCAGAAATCTTATCAGGGTTAATGTAACGAATTTACGATCTGGGTTCACAACCTAGATACGTATATTGAGTCATCATAAAAATTTTTATCAGGATGTATTGTCGAGATTCATATCAGGACTTACACTGGTGTTCATTTCTGAAACACATATGAAAACTATGCAACTGTGGAGATATCGCGGATAGATAGGCAAGTTGTTTCATTATTAAATAAATAATATTTTTAGAGCACCATTAGGATATGCCCAAAGAAATGAAACTCACAATTTGTTTTAGAGCATATTTACTTTTCACACTAATACATGTGTAGGCTATACAGTAAACTAAAATTTCCCGACTGCATAGAGACAGTTAACACATATTCATAACTTTATGGATCAGCAAGTACGCAAGTTTACCTTCTTCTTTATAGCAGATCCATAATCAATTTCATCTGCTTCTACTACGGAATATATATATATAT
This sequence comes from Medauroidea extradentata, assembly GCA_003012365.1. Taxonomy (NCBI): domain Eukaryota; kingdom Metazoa; phylum Arthropoda; class Insecta; order Phasmatodea; family Phasmatidae; genus Medauroidea; species Medauroidea extradentata. Next base: position 20,109 of record PNEQ01037468.1, read on the forward strand.
ATATATATATATATATATATATATATATATAGGCTATCAAAGGTTTTTTATATAAAACGGCTAATGTTCGCCATCGGTTTTCAACTCTGCTTTATTATTTGAATTCTGAAGTTCGTTATTTTTAACTGCGAGTTTAGAAAATATATGCTTTGCACAAAATGAATGTATTGTAAGCTGTATTACACTTTAAATGTCCATGAGCCTCTCATCTTCCATGAAGGTAGAAAACAATGGCGGCACATATAGAACCACAGAAGATGGCACCAATTCTTGTAAATTAAACCAAGCAGCAAAAAGGTGAGATTCAGCAGTACCTTGAGGTAGTAATGGCAACATAAGTTTGTTTCAGTTGAAGAAGAAGTTGCACCCTTCAAGATATTGATGTGAAATATCCAACTAACGTCTCTTGCAAACTGCTTACAGCACTTAGAGCATCATATAATTGTGCATGTAGGCCTCTTCTTGTAACCAAACGTGAATTCTCTTACAGCTGTACATGAAGACAAACTACAGTAGCGAAAATGTCTGGGGCTTGACTCCATTTCATTGGCGTAACCACATTCGTGTTACTTAGGGCTATAACCCACTCTCCTATTTTTTCCACGTGAAAACAACTTAAAAAAGAAAGAAAAAACGCTAAAAACGGAGAAGAGTCAAGAACGTCGTGTTTTTCTGTTTTATTTAGTTTATTCCCAACCACTTGTGTATACGAACAGTTTTTTTGTTAGTGTAGCCGATACCTTTACCCCTTCCGACCCCAGATATTACACTCAATGCTTTCTATTGTGTTATACACAGCACACCATACAGCTGTCTTTGGAACCTCTTAAAAACACAACAGAATTAAGCCAGTATACAAACCTCGAGCACGTGTATTGTCTGTGATGTGATACATGTTTTACCGTTTGTAGCCTGTTTGTGTAAATTATTTCCTATTTGTAGACTTCTGGTGTGTAATATGTAGTGTATGGACATTTATTTAAGTGGACAACTTTCTTCAGTCAGTTACATTTATGGCTATGTAAAATGGAAAATGAGAAAGCAGGGAGATCTACTCTCTTATTTTCCCAAGAGACTCGGTACAGAGACAGAAGATGCTACAGAAAATAACCTGAGTTATCTTTATCAAGCCTGAAACCATATTTGCCAAACTCTATGGAAGAAAGTCGTTTGAATGATTTGGTACTTGTAAACATTCATCACGACATTCACATAAATCCAACTGATGTCTTGCATGAGTTCAGAAAGTAACCTCCCCAATTAAAATTTCGTTTACTTTTAGTAGAACTTTCCGAACTGAGCTAGAAAACATTATTTGCTTTAGTGAAAACTAAATGTTGCATTCCTTCCTATTACTGTTTCATTATCAAACAAGCACACTTATTTAACAGTTTTGTCTTTATCTAATCATATTTCCTTCCATATAGTAAATTTTGACGTTCACACTGTCGTTAATTTATCGACTAGTTTCTAAACGTCGGGCAGAAATACAGATGAAATGTTTAACATTCAGACAATATATATTTTTTTCTTGTACATCCTTAATTAATTAAAAACATAGATTTCAACACAGTATATCAGTTTAATATTTTAAAATAGTAATTAAAATCACAGAACTACTTTTATAAACTGGCTGCTAACATTGCCGTACAAATTCTACGCACAGTTCATATTAATTTTGTGCGGAAATAATTTTCTAGAAATTTATTTTGAAAGTTCTTAGATTACCGTCAAACAGAAACCAACTGTGTATATAACTATAAGGGCCTTGTTAACATCTTAGTAATTTAAATAACCTGATACATTGTTTTGTTGTTAAAAGTACAAATTACTATGACTTAAGATATTCGTTAACATATTAGTAATTAAATGTAATAGAATCAATCAAAACGACAATTAGAAATTATTCTCTTACTGCTACATTTCTCTTATAACCCATATCTTAGTTTCTGAGGTATAGTATTTAAAAATGATTTATTAATGTAGTGTGATGAGAACAGAAATACTATATCAGTGTTAGTACTGTAATTATCATGACCATTTGCAACGAAGTTACCAGTTAAATGAAACATTTTGGGATTGAAATGGTTAAAAACGCCATGAAAAAACAAAACAAGTAAAATTGAGTATTAATTTAATAATATCATTTTGCCACGTTTAGAACAAATTTCGATATGTACTGTTCGTCGGCTGAACTTTTTTATAAACGTTGTTCAACCTGTGAAGAAAGGCTCCATCCCCAATAAATAAATAAACTTTTACCTAAGCCTGGGGTAAAGAGTCTGTTAGTTCAATTCTTTAAACAAACAATTTCGGTGTCTAGAAAATCGTAATAGTACAATCAGGGGTATGTACACCTTGAAATCCAAATTTTCCGAGTGGGGGATCCCCGGACCCTTTAATATCAGGGATAGGTGTTTCTAATTCCCGATATGAACCCTCCCCTAATACAACACAAATTAAAGTAGACACTGCTCCATTCCCTTTTAATTCACTGGTAAATCTTAACACATGAACTTCATACAGGAGAGAACTGTATCATAAAATTTAATGCTCACTTCTTAGCGAAAAAAAAAAAATTTGCTCTATCAGTTACCTACAAAACAACGTTATTATTAATATTGTTTTAACTATTACTATAAATCTCATTGGCAGAATTAAAGTCTTATTTTAAGCCATGTTACTTTCAGTTGCAAGCTTCATGCATGATAGTAGTTTGCTAAACTCATGTTAGACTGAGATAATAATCCTCTGTGTCATTCAGTCTAACGTTACTCGTGTAGCTGTATCTCTATACATTAACCAGGATACTATATGTCAAATATAATGTGCTTATTTTCTATAAGTAACAATGAATATCTTTTGCCAGCCCCATAATCCATATGTATGTATACATTCGTGATCCGATCGCTAAAACAAAAATGAAATATCCGACAATTTTATTTTTAAATCGTATACAAATTTTTTGCAGTTCAAAAGTTCTCCACCGTTTACGAAGTGGGAATTTATGTATGTATTACTTATAGTTTTAACTTTGTCATATCTAAAAACTTAACATAACAGTATCAACTCATTAAAAAAATTGTACTTAATCGATTTTGTAGTTTCTGAGGTATGATTTCCAAGCTTCAGTTGTTCAAATTGCATTTTCCTTTTAGAAACTACATGCATTGTCTGTATCATAATAGTTGGTAAACGTTCTGTTAACGTAACAATCTTTTTTTACGTAGATTGAATGTTTTCAGACATCAAATTTGGTACGAAAAACTTTAAACGCCGCATCTTTTTAGATATGTATTTAGTAATGTTGAACTGCATGAATTCGCTTTTTCTTGGTTGGTTCTTCAAGTATAAAGAGCTTTATTAATTGCATAGTTATACTTCACAACAGTTGTTAGGGAATACAGAGACTCATACTTGAAGATAAGAGCTTCAAGTTTTGTTTTTAGAAATAAATATGCTGAAGTCCATGTTCTTTCGGATATTACGACAAAATAAATGTGTGTTTGTTCGGCTTTTGAACCTGGGATATTCCAATAAGGAAAATGAGTTCTAGCGAACTGCGTCAGATCAGCAGTTATCTGCTCTCGGTGTCAAAGTTGCCTGATCTTGCAGGACAACCTTGGCGTATGTTACATAACAGGAGTGAGTGTGGCGGCTGTGCTGGTGCAATATTGGCAACACTGAGGAGTTCATGTTGCTGCCGGACACTCGCTACGAGCAAATGTTGTCTCCGTGACAAAGGTAAACTATATACTCACTGACTAACATAGCAGCCAGGGAGAGGACATGGGATAATACAGGAATGTAAGCATGTATGCATTTAGTGTAAAAATACTTCACTGGAGAAGTGTTGTAATACAGTCGGTATATAAACCAAAGGAACAGAGCAAGTAAGTAAAACTATTGTGCCAATGCTGTCGTAAAACCACGGTAATAGTTCAAGTGAGTAGTTTTGTAGTACTGACCTTATGATTTAGGCGAGTGAATCAAGTAAGAAGTGTTACAGTGGCGGCTGATAATATAGTGTATAGGTTCACGTAAGGAGAGATATAGCGCTATGCTTCTGTGCTATATAGAAAGGGAACATTACAATGTTTTTCACTGACAAACCTAAGGTTTTGTCGATGTTGACTGGTAAAATTAAAAGAAAAGTTGAAAAAGTACATTTACGTGACAGCTTCAATTAGTAAATATATTTTAATGATTTAATAGTCTTAATTGTAATATATACTTGTAATTATAAACTTCAGTTCATGTCTGTAACTAAAATTTCGTATGAAAAATTTGACAGGATATTAGGCTGTAATAAATGTCGTACCACCATTTCTACACCAATCAGGCTACTAAATTTTGTTTGCTCGTTGTGTAAAGTTCATTATTAATGTTGATATGTTTCACTTAAACGTACATTATTTTTTGCAATGTTCAGCTGTTAGGGATAATCCAGTATTAGTAATGTTCAGTTTAACGTCGTTGCACTCTATGACGCTATTTATTTTTGAAATGTCACACTTTACAACAAATAATAATATTACAACGGAAACGATGTACATAAGTAACACACATTCATGGTAAACAATAATATTAAGTACATAATTGGCAACTGTTTTCAGGAAAGGTTTACGTTTGATATATGGTTAGATATGTAGACTGGTAGGCTAAAGAATGTGGGTTCGAATACTGCTGGTAATCTTTAGTTTTATAATTTTATGCCTTTATTGTAATTACGTCATAAATGAGAAAACATCAGAATTAATTTTATACGAAAATTAATAATACCCTTTTTATGTTGATCAGGCAAAAAAAATTCGTTTCTTCTTCAGTTAGCGAAAATATCTGAACGAATTGTGGAAGGAATTGTCAAATTAAATAATATTGCAATATTACAATATTTGCTATATTTGGCCAGACACTGTTCTGGTAACTAGTTGACAGTATAATTTGTAAAAGTTCTAATCAATCTAAATAAAGGGAAATTTTTTTAAAGGTTCACATGCGATGTGTGAAGCAACTATTCTAGCTAAACATAAAAATACAGCAATATTCACGTGTGTTTTAACAACGAGGACTTGTATTCCTTTTGAGTACTTTATATTATAAGATTCTGTTAATTAATAAAATTGTACTAATACTGACTGTAATTAATAATACTTGAACAAATATTTTACAAAAAAAAATTTTCTAAAGCGTGCAAAAATGCTATGCAGTGTAGCAGTACGCTGATTTGATGTTAGACATCCAGTTACCTCAAATGTGTTATACATTTACACATATGTTTGTTTTAATGACTAAGACATTAACAACAAATTTTAAAACATTTCATCACTAAGTATTACTAATACAGTGAAATATTTTTACAGTTTAATGCATAACTATGCCAACGAATTCGTTAAAATTCCGTACCGTATGATAGAATAAATTAAAAGCTACCATTCAGTCAAACATTGAAAGTCACCTATATATATATATATATATATATATATATATATATATATATATATATATATATATATATGAATATATATATACTTGTACTCTTTGGAATGAAAGAGATCTTATAATGCTCTAACTTACATTTCGAAGGAAATAGTTTATACAAGTTTTTTTTTGTGTCCACAAATATGATTAGCAGAGTAAAGTAGCTGACTTGCTTTAATCAGTGCATAAAGATCTTTACTCCTTACAAGCATATTTAATTAGACACAGTGGCTGTGAGACAGAATATTTTTTATTGTTACACACACGTATTTAAACGCTGATGATCACACTTTAACATCAGCCGATGGTTCCAAAATATTTTCGTCTCACGCACACTGCATGGTAATGTTGGAGCACCAAAGAGTATTGTGAATGCATGTGTTATGTTTCAGAAGATATTCAACTATGTCTGTCATCGGGACTGTTGTGGTGGCTGTGTCTCTCTTGAGTATAGTAATGGCACAAGTTATGAGCATAGAGGACCGTTACTCGGTAAGTAAGTCAATCATCTTAACTTAGTGACTGATACTTCCCCAGAGAAATGTAAGCGACATGTTGGTCACAGACCTGCTCTACCTGAAAACCTGATATTGTCAGGTAATTTTTATTGTCATGAAAAAACCTGGAATTGTTTGTGAAATTTTCATTGTCACATGAAAATTTTCCAAATACTTACAATGCACTAGCTATTTTCACATTTTTTTCATGAAACAAAACACTGTTGTAGTACATTTGTCACTCTTGTTTTGCTAACGAAATGTTGATAATTTTAAGAGAAATTTGCTGTCCACAACATCATATGTGGTCAGGCTTTAAAATAAATAAATAAAGTTCTCGTGGGAGGAAGGGCATATGAAGGGTGAATAGAAGTTTTGGTCTTGGTTTAGTAAAGTAGTAATTTCAATATTTGCCTGAAAATTTTGGAATGTTAGGGAATTTCATATTATTAGGTCTATGACAACCAATAAGGAGCTTTTAAACAAAGTTCATGTTTTTATTTCCTTCCTACCTCCAATATTCAAGGAAAACATTTGAATCAGAGATTGCTAGTGTATACTCTCTTGAAGGGAGTGTTTAAATTATTTCACCACAGACATGGAAAAGTGAATTAGTGATATAATTTTCAGTTCAACACAGCCTGAACTATTAAATCTCTAAACAGTTATTTTCTTAGTTGACAACAAGAGAGCAAATATATAAGAGGTTTACCAATTCTAGTATAGTTTTACTTTGCATACGTGAAAAAAAAAATGTATTTGAGAGTAACCTATCTTCTGAAGCAGAAAGAAACTTGTGAAGGGTAACTGCTTATTTCCAGCCTGACAAAGAATTACATTTAAAACATTTTGCAATATCGAAATATATATTAGGTTATTTGGTAAGGTTTATTTTGGGAGATAAACAACTCAAGAAACTATTATTTTATAAAATGTATTTTAACTATATTTACATATAATATTTATTTTCTAGTACAATTATCTAGCTGCTTTAAACAATTGTTCTAACGAACAGCGAACCCTCGTCACACGTTTGAGAGTTATATGGCAGGAGCATCCAATAACGTGTGACATAATTGAATAAAAGTTTATGCCCTGCAAGGAATTGCTTAAAATGAGATAAATCATGTAAATTTCTATACATAATCATGTTCACTGGCTGAGAATGACTGAATAGCTTATTAAATCGCTGACAGACTGCAGCAGCCCAAACTGCTTCACCTAAGAACGTGAACATTTTTTATTTTCCCTTAGGGTATAGGCAGGCATTTAGAAGGGATTGTTCAAAATTCAATCTCTAAGGAGACGTAAATCATAAAACATGTTTCATACTATTCTTCGATATCTAGCAAACCCTTAGAGATATGGAGATTTCTATAGTTTTAAGAATTTAAAATACATGATACTCAACAATTAATTCCTTGATATTTCGAAATTTGACTACTAACTGTTAAAAAAAAGGAAATAGTTTTTAATAACCATATAAATTTATAGAACCCAAAAGGCTATCGTTATTAATTTTACTCCTGTCACATTCTAATACAAATGTCTGGTAGGATTTCAAGATACATCGAAATTCGATTCCTTAGGGGGAGGGCGCAAGAAAAGGCGTGAGATATGTTTTCAGTCATTCATCTGTATCTGTTAGGGAGCAATGCTTACATAAATACCAAAATTCCTGTTCAGGATATTACCGATTTCGGTCCCGAACATGTAAAATCGAATTAAATGTGTTTCCGATTGTTTATCGGTGTATATAGAACAAGTCGGTTGAATTTCTATACATCGACATGATTTATTCGTAGAAGTGATGTTTACTAAACTTTTATAATTAGTCATCTAAGAAGGTTATAAGTGGGGAAACCTGATGAAAAGTGTTTTCAATTAATCGTCTATATTTCTCGAACTAAACGGGCAGTTACCGCATTGTTGTCGCTTCAGTGACGCTCTCCTTAAACTGCGAAAAGACGTAAGATATTATTAAATAAAGTGTGTATATACCAAATACTTCAACATATAGTGTTGCTTTCTGCCTTGGGACTATGATAATGTAAAAATATCCTTGAGTACTGTAATACTTTTTTATAATTACACCCCTCAGTAGTCAGTAGGGCAGTTAAGAAGTGAAATGTTCTTTTTAATTAATTGTTTTTTTTTTTTTTTAGCTTCAGCCAAATAAATGGGTTACCATCGAGATTATTACTTCAGTTGGAAAGGGACGTTTACCTATCTGAATAAAGTTCTGTATAAAACTTATCTAGAATAAAATTCATAAAAATATATTAGGACACTCTCATCGCTTTCCGAGAAACTGTCCACTGAATAAGCAGTCAGCTACGTGTACCTGCTAATAGTTTAATATCAAGATGTTAAATTATAAAGAGGAACAAAAATGCCGTCATACATGTTCGCTATTCACGAGTTGAGGTAAAGATTCCCGTTAAGAAAGTGATGACCCAGGCAGTATTTTATGTGTATACGGAAAATGTAATGTAATTTGGGACATTAATAATAATTATATAGATTTTTTCAGCTCACATATATATCATGATTTAATTTGGTTTCAAAACTATTGCTAATACTATATTTTAACTACCTGGAGCATGAAGATGGTAAAATAATTATTTTTAGAATAAATACTTAAACATAAACGTAAGGCCTAGTTTACAATGAATACATCATGAAATGAGTGATACTGTCACATACTCTAATATATTCGGGAACTAACTAAAATGAGACCATTATAAATGGACTATCCGAAAAGCAAGTACGATCATCGAGAAGTACTTCATACAGAGAATACAATTTTACCTATTCGTAAAGTAGGACGATCACTTTGTTTATTGATTTTTTTTAATTTTACTTGAAGAATGCGGTGTTGCCAACTTACCATGCGATGTTAATAGTAGGCCTATTACACACGGGCGCAGCCGCGGCGGACTGCTATTCTGAACAATATTTTGTCTTTACGGTTATTGTGCAGCGTGTTTTTCTAAAACGATTTGGCTTAAATGGAACCTTCCTAAAATTACCCAAAAATCCTACAACCATAGACGAATGTAGAACATATCAAGTTAATCAACTATAATTTTGCACATATCGCTGTTGCTAAGCACTTCTTGGAGTAGTTTGATCGTTAGTAATATTAATACCTCATAAGAGATAAATGTATTTTAATGTACATACCCAATATGTATTATAATCAGAGGTGGCTCTGCCTATTGTAATGTATGGGAGCTAAGTGAAGCTGCCGGGCGTCTGATTATGACAACCGCATATTCCTTAACCAATCGCAATACTGAAAAATTCGTAACTATGCCCCAGTCCAAGTAGTCTTATTGTTAATAAAATTAATGTAATTTGTACTGCTCTGAGATATTTTGATTGTTTAGAGGCGCATCAACACAAGTGTCCATAACCTCAAAATGCCGGCTTCAACTACGTAGCAACAATCCATCTGCTGACTATTCTCACCTCCATGAATATAATACTCTAGTCAATTGAATGTTATTTATTAGTGTAACGAAGGTCAGTGTCTTAAACAATACTAACACAACTATCAGTTAACACTATCGAAGTTATAAAAATGTTGTATTCTGCAAGTTTGCATGAATATCAATTGCATACTTATTGCACATTCACAGTATTGAATATGTAGGCAATAATTATTACAGTTTCTGCGGCTTGAGCTATATTTATTACCAGAATAGCTAAGTAGGCAGCCACGCTTGGCGCAGTAGGTAGAGCACTCACCTCCGGCCAAGGTGACTCGGGTTCGATTCCTGGTGGTGTCGGCCCCAGATTTTTGCACGTGGTAATCGTGCCGGGCAATGCTGCTGGTGGGCGAGTTTTATCGGGGATCTCCCGATTCTTCCTTTCCTTGATTCCCCCGCTGCCCCATACTCGCATCGGTGTTAAATAGGTGATAACCTCTTACCACAATCACTTCGCTAAGCAGCTCTTTGCATGCTACAGATATTTCTGGAACAGTTGTTCATGTAGGTTTACAAATAAAATAATAGATTTTGTGCCAAATTCGAGATCCTGGATGAAAAAGGTTACTTTGTTCATCAAACACTGTCCCAACATTATCCAGCTTAAAACACACAGAGTGACAACTGTTGAAATACGCATACTTTGTTTATGGTAAGCAATCTATCTAGGATTCATTTTAAATAGGTAAGTACCTTTTTCCTACACTGTCATGTTAACACCAGAACTTGATGAGGATTTGTCGTAAACAAGCATAACAAGAAGTTACCAGCATAACTGATAAGCCTACTTCCCTACAAATGGGTGCAAATTAACCTTGAAAGTTAAAACAGTTTACGCAATCTAGGAATATTAAATTATAACAATGGTTTTCACTTATGATACACGATATATACTAAATATAAGTCAGCTTGCTAAGTAATATGCGAGTAACCAGTTTAATAAATTAGGTAAAACTTTTTCTGAGATGATTTTCTATCATAAAGATAAAAAAAATTGCCGCCGTTTTCAAATATTATAAATGGCTGTATGAAAAATACAAAAGTCATGTTTGTGTGCAGTGTTTGTGTACTAATTTTGATGAAATTCTGAAAAAATAGCCTACATCATAAAATATGTATTACTGTGCTAAAATATAAAAAAAAATGGCCGTCACTTCAAAAACACGAAGGCAGAATGAACAACTCGCACAATTTTAAAGTAAGCTTCGTATGTAGTATGTGTGTACCTACTTTGATGAAATTCAGAAAAATATTTTCTAAAAGATGTTATAATGTGCTAAAAATATTAAAATGGCTGCCATTGCGAAAATATGATCATAGGATGAGCTAAATTCACAAAAGTGAAGTCGGTTTTATATGGCGTATATGAGTACCAAGTTTTGTGAAATACTGAAAAAGTTTTTCAACCAAATTAGGTAATGATATAAAAAAACCTACCGTTTTTTAAAATATGTACACAAGACTAACGTAACACAAAAACTTCATGCCAGGTCTGTATGTTTTATTTGCGTAACAAGTTTTATAAAATTGTGAAAATTATTTCCTAAGATACGTGATACTAAGCTAAAAAATATAAAAAATGGCAGCCATTTTCAAAATATGCACACAGGATGAACGAAATGAACAATATTCAATTCAACTCAGTATTTAGTGTGCATGTAACAAAGTATGGTTACATTTTTAAAACACTTCCTAAACTGTGTGGTGCTATGGTAAAAATAAAAAAATATGGCCGCTGTTTTGAAAATGTGAACATACCGTAAACGAAATATATAAAAGATTACAAATAACTATATGTGTACAAAGTTTCATGAAATTCGGTCCACTGGTTCAAAAGGGGATACACACGTACACACACAGACAGACAAAAAAGGTGATCTCATAAGCTTACTTTTTCCTTCGAAAAGTAGGCTACAAATAACTTATATATGGACATTAAATGGTCAATATAAGTGATATGTACGTACAATGACTAATATTAAGAGCTTTCAGGGAGGATATTGTGGTATTATATTCTTTCAATGCAGACAGTAACCCTCAACCCGCAAACAAAGACACGGTATCATTTCTAGAAGAAAACGAGGAAGAATAGCAGAAACAATTTTATAACTAAGGTAATTGAAAGTAAATGAACAGGAATGTAATGGGAATTCTTCCCTAACCAAAATGAATCTATAAGAACACAGCACAGACAACTGAAAAATAATAATGATTAAACCACTACATTGTACTGTTTGGTGGAATTCCCTCAAACTTTACCAACCATTCTAGGAGGTCCAGGAAGGGTAAATTAATAGGGTAAACAGATCAAGCCAGTTAAGCAAAGAAAGGGGAAAACATCACTAACGTGGACACCAGTTGTTGATCGTTGCTTCTTATAAGAGGTCAGAGAAAGGGCCCAACACTTTACATTAAAAAAAATTTAAAGACCATAATAAAAATAAATTTAAATTTAAGAGCAAAGATCCTTTGAATATTAATTTTATGAAAAGAGTTAGGTCTAGTAAATACAGTTTTAATATGATTTTAGAAAAATATTATATTTTAATACCTTGATTAGACCAATATTAAAAACTTTGTACGTTGAGTATTTGGTGTATGTAATCACTACACTAATAACAATTAAGAAAAGCACGTATGTCTTAAGAATATAATAATAAAATAATTGAACAAGGGGATCTCCAATTATTATTAATGAACTTAAGTTTTTAAGTTTACATATTTTAAAAAAAATTCAATTCTCGTGTTTTATTTAATTTTGTTGAGGTTGTGATCGAAACAGAATTATGTATATATATATATATATATATATATATATATATATATATATATATATATATATATATATATATATATATATATATATATCAGAACTCAAGAATTTTGAATAAAATTTCTAATTTAGGTTTAAACACAACATATATCAAGTGGTTTGCTAATTATTTTTCAAATAGAACGTTCACGGTAAGACTTGAAACTAAGTTCTCCACTTCCTATCATGTTTCATCAGGTGTTCCACAAGGAAGTAATTTAATGCCTCTACTTTTTAATATGTTTATTAATGTTATAAGTCATGTTATAAAAAGTTCTAAGCCAGTCCTCTATGCGGATGATTTGAAATTATATTAGAACATTAGCAATATGAGTGATTATATTGATCTACAGAATGACATTCTAGCAGTGTATAATTGGTGTTTAAATAACAAAATGTCTCTTAATTGAGAAAAAAAATTATGCATTTCGTTTACAAGGAAAACCAATATTATTACAAACAAATACTTCATTTTAAAACATGAAATTAAGAGAGTTGATTATATCCGTGATCTTGGAGTAATATTTGATTGCAAATTAAACTTCCATCATCACGTGGACAACTTAATTAATAGCTCTGTGCGTATATTACATATCCTGCAACTACTCCGGACTCCTTGCTTTGTTTGTATTATTCTTTAGTACGATCAAAATTAGAATACTGTTCAGTAATTTGGAACTCTATTACAGCAACAGATTCTAAGAGAATAGAATAGTTACAATGCAGTGTATTTAATACTATATTTAACAGGTTCCCAGCTAATAATTCTAACTTTGACTACAATAGTGAGCTAAAAAAGTTCAAAACTCACACTTTAGAAACAAGACGTTCTACAGATGATGCTTTATTTCTAATCAATTCATTTCTTTCTTGTTCTGCCACTAGTAAATATATTTGTCTTAGAGTTCCAAATTACAACCATAGAAGTAGTGGTACTTTTGGTACAACTAATAAAGAAATTGACCTAGTTAAACGATGTGTTCTAATGTATAATAAATCATTTAGTGAGATTGATCCCTTCATTGGAATGAAAATCACATTCCAAAATTTATCAAGACATTATAAAAGTTGAATCTGTTTTTCTTTACAAACAGTTACACTAGGTCTAGGTTGGTTATAGATAATTATCGGGGTACATTGCCCCCTATTTTTGTTAATGTCTTTCCTCTTCCTGTGTTTTTTTATGTTAGAATTGTCGGTCTATGTGTTTGTGTTACTGTTGCTTGTATGGTAATCACATTTTTGTATGTCGTTTGAAATGTTTTGTGTTTTTTGTATGTCATTTGTAATGTTATATGTTTTTGTACGTGCCACTATGTTATAGGCCTCGGCTGTTGAGTGGCACAAAAATTGGTATAATAAATAAATAAAATAAATAAATATATATATATATATATATATATATAATTTTAATAACTAGTGCTGTGTGCACATCAAGTAGTTAGGACGAGAGAAGGAAACAAAAAATAGGCTGGACTTTCCTGGCTATCCTTCATGAGGACACACTTGCCACCGCCGAAAGATGTTACTTCTCCATCTCTACAGATGACTGTAAAAGGGACTGAGACAAGGTGCTGTCTCGGGTTGTGTGCCGTGTAGCAGTTGGCAACCCTGGCCCCAAGAAAGTAACTAAATCAATTTTTATATATCTTCAATATTAATTACAGGTATTCTAAAGGGCACATTTACGTAGTTATTTTTATAATATGTTTTATTGTATTGTATTGCAAATAGGATCAGTTTAAATATGGAAAGAGGTTTCATATATTATAATACGTCCACAAGTTTAGTCCACATAAACGAGTTGCTAGAAGTGCCCGCGAGGAGCGCTGTGTGCGCGGTAGACGGTGTGTGCGTGACGTGAGTGCCAGGACTTGGCGAGCAGCGATCAACAGGGTAAGACGTCAGGGACTGTGCCGAGGTGGACGGACATCGAGAGTCTAAGTTGGCACGGTGTATGAGTATGGTTGAAGCATGTGGCTTCAAGGATTGCTATGTTGAGCAATTAACGTACCTTAACGTGACTCTCGGCAAAGTCTACAAGCTTTAGGCATTGCGGCATATACTGCGGACGTCAATGTATATAGTAACGTAACTTGTGCGGCACCATTCGTGAAGATAATGGGACAACTACACATCGCGGCAACTCTGATACGAAAATATGTGAGGACGATCTACATTTAACAAGGTACGCATTTGTAACTGTCTATAAGCCAAGTAATCGGGCTGGACTTTCCGTGTTTCAAGAATGTAACATTTGTGGGTCACCTGCATATTAACTGCAAACTGAAGGAAATAGAACTTGTACGTTTAACTATTTGTGGGCATAGACTGACTGTAAATATTCTATTTACCTCTTTAATAATCGCACGGGTGCATAATCAGTTTTGAAGGACTGTTTTAATGTAAATTCTAAATGGTATATTACAATAAAACATTTAAATTTAATGATTTCCTTCTACTTCAAAAAGCTCAGAACCAGTAATCTAGCAAATGGCCTTTACGGCGATGTGCCCTTTATTGTTAATGTTCGTGTAGACCTCTGTTACAAACCAAGGGCGAGGCAAATGTGGTACACATCCCACGTAAGAGGGCATGTCGCCACAGGACGAGTAGAAATAATGTTACTTCTACATCGGAAGATGTAGACAAGCCAAATCCCTCAAATACTGGATGGGTTTCCTTTCCTTCTATGTAGCAGAGAGTTGAAACCGCGTGGCGGGAACCGCCTAGGCGGAAAACTTGTCGCATTACGAAATTTCCAAACGATAAAAAACACTAGACGTTCGGCTGATGTTCACGCCATGATGTGTAAGAAACAACAAGGTCGAGACAAAGAAGTGCCTAGAGGCTATAGGCCTTCGTATAGTCGTAGCTACTTGATGTTATCAATTAGTATTACACTAAAGGTAGTATTGCGACAGTACCGAACAGTACATCCTAACATAATATTTTAAATCACACACGTGTTTTTAATAATCAAAACATGATAGTTTAAATTTTAATTTTACCAAAATAAAATTTGTTTGATTCATTTGTAGACAAATATGTATGGCAAATTTCTAATAGTTTTGTACCTTTCACAAGTGCAAGCGGTGTTTCTCTATATCGATTATAAAATCTTTTATTTTATGCAAAATATATTGCACTTATAAATCTGTAATATTTTATTCAAACATGCGATTAAAGAAAACCAAATACGAAAAAAAATGTTATATGAAATAATTGTGATGGCTTACTGGACTGTCTTTCATTATTATTTGTTTAATTATTAATACTATTGTGAGTTAGCTTGATCTGAGCCTAACCAAAGCAGACTCGTTAACTACAGTAGAATTAGTGATTGAGAGATTTTTGTCAGCACTTAAGATCAGAGGTCCTCATCGCTGGTGAGCGGTGAAGTGCACGAGGTGTGTAGGTATGGAGCAGCACCGAAATGAAATGGCGGGGGAAACGGGAGATCCCCGAGAAAACCCGCTAACCAACGGTATCGTCCGGCACGATTCCCACGTGTGAAAATCCGTGAACCGACCCGGCTGGGAATCGGACCCGGATCGCCTTTGCGGAAGGCGAATCGTCTGACTAATCAGCCACCGAGTCCCAGTACTGGTAGAAAACAGAATGATATTCTCAAAAAGTAGTTGTTATTTATTATTACATTAATAAGTTGTGGCTAACGTCCAAAATGATAGTCGCTTAGCTAAACAAGATTCTTTGTAACGTGTAAACAGGATCAAGAAACAGTTACCTACTGTAATGTTCACAGGTAGATCGGAAAGAATCCCAACTTCTTGCTGCACTGAATGGAGTCATCAATGTCCTGGGATGTTTCGGAGACATTCTGACCTCACAGACAGAGAAGAACAATATTGTTCTGAAAAGTTTCGGATACAATCTGAGCTCACAGGCAGAGAAGAACAATAATGCCCTGAAAAGTTTCGGGGACACTCTGAACTCACAGGTACAGAAGAGCAATACTGCTCTGGAGAGTTTCGGAGACATTCTGAGCTCACAGGTACAGAAGAGCTATAATGCCCTGGAGAGTTTCGGAGATCTTTTGCGGGACTCTGTGAGGTTACGTAACCAAGAAAGCGATACCTTGGCGGAAGTGGAGAGGCTTCGGAAAAAGGTAAGTGCCTCAACTGAAATTAGATGCGCCTTTTTTACTCTCTTAAGTTCACATCTGATATGCTCTGGATTTTAAACAGGATAATTCAGTAAATGAGATATGTTACGAGCAGTTAGCCTGATGTCAGACAAAGCCATGTTTTCCCATACAGTTCAATCACGCTGGATTTGCATGACTCATTTTTAATATACTGTTTCGATACACATTGTGTCAAGTAGCCAAAAGAACAACGAATCTCCGCATACCCTATATTCAATAGGCTTACATTCAGCGAAGTCTATATGCGTACTCTGCGAAGTACATTATACAAGATGAGCCTAACCAATTTCATATCAAGGAATTTATTATAGAGTTAGCACCAATAAAACATGACGCGATAAGGACCGAAATTTGAAACTTTCATTTGTAGAAAATATTCACCGAGTGGCCACAAGCACATGCTACACACTGATCGTCCCTCTTAAGAGGGCGTGGCACATAATTCAACGCTAAAAGCATTACTCTATAACTGTAACATTCTTGAAGCCAATTTGCGAAAGTTAAACAATAGCAATTCTAGACAATAGTTTTAGCCAACGTTTTAAACATATTTGTTTCCAGTGTTACGAACTTCTGAGGCACAATCTCTGGCGCCGGAACCTCGTGCATTTAACTGCGGCGCAAGAGATCACGCGTAACGAATTAGTAATTCTGGATAAATATTTACTCATAAAGTTGGCAAATACCATTATCTAGGATTGTCGTTGAGTAATTTATACGTATTGGCTTCGAAAAAAAATACGTAGAAATCAATAGATATTTTCAGCGTTTATTTATCTACCACGCGCTCTTAAAGGAGCTGCATACAATGCGCTTAATCTGAATTGCTGTGTATTCGACGATAATTTTTAAACAAAACTATTACACATCTACTCATGTATCTACAAGCGATAAGAAAGAACACTTAAAACTATGACGGAAGGGTATTTTCAAAGTGACACGCCAGTTAAAAAAAAAAAAAAAAAAATCATTCCGGAGCCTCTTAAAATAGCAAAGAACAGTTTTTTCAACATGTCGTTTCTGAAAACCTACTCGTGGGCTTCGTGTGAAACTACTCTAGGAACATGCAATGGACTTAGCTTAAGACTTTCCAACAATAATAAGATGGGGACACTACTAAAAGTGTCAGTCAGGTGAGTGATCTACGACGCCACTGTACGCCGTTGTAGGCTTGAATTCATAGTAGTGATATAAGTGGTACTTGAAATAAGTGCTACTTATATCCGTGCGTAGGTACAGTTTTAAATTTATAGTGCTCGAATTAAGTATTGCTTTTTGTGACCGCTTCAAGTAATGCTTCATGAAGTATTACTTCAAATATGTACTACTTCTATGAATTCACAGTCGCAAAAAAAACTCTACTTTTATCGCAATTATTCATAGTCAAATAAGTAGTTTTTATTTACGCATATAAGCACTACTTTGTCAAGTCTGCTCCGTAGGTGACTTAAGTAAAGGATTGGTATGTAAGAAATCTTTCATGTTTACTGATGGAAAAACTTGCTCGAATAGGAGATACATAAATACAATACTATGGTAAGACTTGACTCATTAACTTTGGTCAGTATCATGGTATACTTATCTGAAATATTTCAACGGTTGTTACATTGAAATCTAGTGCTAGAAACATTTAACTTGCGTACAGTAAGAAAAGTCTTTAGCTGTTCTGGTAGCTGTAACAAGAGATAACTTTAAAGTAGAAAGATCCTGTTTCACATTTCAACGTTATAAATGTTTGTGATTAACTAAGTAACTAACATGTGGACCTTTAGTCAATTACTTAATAATTATTATTGACAAATATGCCAGCTGTCTTTTATGCACACAACACAATTTGTCACCAGCAATAGACGAAGATACATTTATGTTTGTTACATGCCGACAAACTGCAAAAGTAATATTGGTTGGTTTCTTAGTACATGTAAGGATATCGTGTTGTTTGAGTAGCCATGTTATCAGAGTTCTCACACAATGAAATAATGGCGAGTCGGATTTATACTGACAGTGTCTTCGAGTATATTTGATGTAAGTTTCGTAAACAACGAAATTCTAATTAAATACCGATAGAAGCAGAGTATGTCCTTTATTCACGTGTTTGTAGATGTCACTGATATTCTTGTCAGGACCTGTCAGCAGTTAACCCACTTCCTGTCCATCCCATCATCGCCATAAAATACAAATTAGTACTTAAAATAAATTAGACTGAACATTAAAAATTACTTTTAACATCAATATGGGTGTCCTGTTGTGCACACCGACTCGTGACAGGTACCTCTGTGATAAATATATATTGTCTTCAAATTAAAGTATATGTACGTAGTAGGAAGAAGAAGAGGGAGTTAGTTGAAGGGAACCTCGTAAAGTTGCATGATTATACAAATACAGGTCAGTATCACGGTGACTATGGTATAAGTGTAGCTCAGTGACTGTGGCAGAAGTCGGATGCTGTCCACCATTTTTAAAAAATTGTATTCTTGTCTAGGACGAAGCATGGTTATTTTGCATATAAGTGCTTACATTACAAACTTTATATGAATACTCATCTTGTCATATATCCCTATTGCAAAAATCTTTCAAAGATCATATAAACTCCCTGTATGGATCCGGTATGTATATTTCTATACGAAATCTGGAAAAGCGCAAGCAATGTCGTACATCTATGGATACTCATCTTGTCATGACAAACTTTACTTAACAAGTATTTATATATTATGAAAATTTTAAATATAACAGTCTTTATGCTTTCAGACTGATAACAAACAGTTTGCAGAAAGACAGCAGCAATGTTCCAAGGTGACTGGCTTCTTATACGCCAACACTTGAAAGCGATGGTATAAAACGTAAACAAGATGACGTCATCTGCGTATGCAAACAACTGACAATTATTTAGTAGAAACTGTACACAATGTGTCATCAGGTTAGGGTATGCAAGGTGGCAGAAATACATTTTAATTTATTTTGTGAATTTTTAGTTATTTCGAATTTTAAGGAAATTGTGCATTTTTAAATGTATTCTAACTGTAAAATTAGGACATTTCAGACATTTGGTTTAAGGTCATGGTCATTCAAACACAATATGATGGCTGTGATGCCATTAAAGATGGACACAGGCCTGAAAATACCAAATTGCGATTGGAACATTTCGTATCCTTGATCACACTCCACAATCACTTGTGACATAACAGCCATAATATGAAAACTTGTTTGTATTAGTATTTGTAGTATACTATTCTTGTTCCCTCATTTTACCAAAGTATCTCGCTGTCGACTAAAATTAAAGTGCTACAAATCTGTCTTGTAATCTCGTTACAAATACATTTGTGAGGAAAATATTTTTATTTGCTCGTTATTTTGGTAAATTCTCAATTAATTTAATAATCGGAGGATATGGCTGGAAATATTCTTTCCAGCAACGTAGCTTCGGAGTAGATCCTGCAGTAGAGACGCGAAGGAATCAATTGTTCAGGAACATACTTGTTGTTGGAACTTTTGCACGTTTTTAATATATATATATATATATATATATATATAGTTAACAGTACAGGTAATAATGTAGGGGAACCCTTATCACCGTCTACGTACGGCAGATTGCTTACATTATGGCCACCAGATCTCCCACTCATATAAATGTTATTAACATCACAATTTTAGAACGTATGGTCTTTTTGGCACATTGCCTTCAATAATTGTATATTATAATTGTAATGAGAAAGAGATTCGAAAAAACGACGATATTAATACCAAACCCTTATTGGCAGTAATATTAATTCTTAATACCTATAAATAATATTCACACGGAAATTTCGCGTAATTATTTGGAAATTGGTTAGAATCCACAGCCAGAATACACCCGAATACACTCCGTGTTGTTGGCTCCTGGTCTTAGTATATTTGTGTGTCTTTATTGAAGTGGAGTAGGCATTTTACATCTGATTTATATTATTGGTTGAATTAGTCCTTCAATCCGTCTGATCCTAACTGCCAGCCAATATCTGTAGTCAGATGATCATAAAGTAGTAACTTGCAGCCTTGTCTGCTGTCAGAAAATAGCGTGAAATTTGCAAGTCTCTCTAGTTTACAGATAGGCAAAATTTGAATTTGCATTATTTTCTACCAGCAGACTAAACTCCTTCGGCGTTACGCTAGTTTATCGTCTCACGTTAGCGTACAATATCATGGCCTGCCACGGACATTGCCTCTACCCAATTATTAAAAGTTTATTTAATGTTCTGTGGTAGAATGACCACCCACCTGCAAAGTAAACACACACATTGCTCATAGAGGCTAGTTGCCAATGTTATCACATATTATACTATAGCATGTACACAGTATGAAGTCTAGCCCCCCAGCCATGATGTGAATTTATAAGGACCCTATATTATATTAAAGGTGCGCGTATTTCCCTTATTAATTTGGCAACAGCTTAAATTATTTCATTGGCGTCTAATTGTACGAGACGGTAGCATACGGTAATCCTACGAAACAATTCCTTCTGAATTACTGGTTTTCAGCCGTCAAAGGCATATCTAAGCAGTTGTTATCCAGACTAAGAAGTGAAGTGAATTACACATTCTTGGTTTTCAACCTGACGTTAAGTAATTCTGCGAAATAGTTTTGTTCTCTAGTAAAGTAGCAGCGGCGAAACCACATTCTGAAGCAGCACTAAATATTACATGTCACTGTAAGTGAGGGTGACTTTGAAACTTACAAATAATTTATTTTCGTATGTATGATAGACTATAAAGAAATTCACGTAATATACATTTCTAATTGAAAATATACACCTGAAACTTAATTAATATTTATTCACAGTTGAGATTTATGCAAATTAAAAGTAATTTAAAAGTTTCCGACAGGTTACAACACGCGTTCAATAAAACCCTCACTTACGGTATTTATGAATTATGGTGTAATTCATTTTACTGTTGATACCAAAGACTTTAGTAAATAATACTTGTAACAAAGTACAAACCATATGTAAAATGTGTAATTGTTTTTTTAACGGTGCATATTAGTGGTACATAATGTTCAGTTTTGTAATAATTTATTACGATATAACAATTATATTTTTAATTTTCTCTCATTTGAATAACCACAGATGTAATTATTACAAGCAATGTTTTCGTCAGTGTATAAACAATGTGCAAATCATGTACAGGTAGATGAGCTCACGCGAGAAAACAGCGAAAAGAAAATAGAGCTTGCAGTTAAAGTTCAAAAGGTGGACGACCTCACACAAGAAATCAGCGATCAAAAAATGCAGCTTGCGGCTAGAGATCAAAAGATGGACCAGCTCACACGAGAAAACATCGACCAGAAGTTGCAGCTTGCGATTAACAATCCTAAAGTGGACGAGCTCATACGAGAAAACAACGATCAGAAAACGCAGCTTACAGTTAAAGATCAAAAGGTAACAAAACATAATTTGGTATAAATTAAAAAACTTTCTGTGTCTATTCAAACTCCGAATGTTTAGGTTTAAATAAATGTGAAAAAAGTCAGAAAATTTAGTGTATATATTGAACTATTATAATGTAAATCATATAATTCACCCCCAATTATAGTTAAAATATAAACAGTTTTATAAAATTTCACAAACACACGTGTAAACCATGTGTGATAAGAAATTATGCAAACCTTTTATATACAACTCCGCCGTTCATCCACTGACAACAAAACTTCTTGTGATTGTCTGTAAAATTATATTCTAATGAGCAAAAATTAACAACACTCAAAGCTTATATAAATTTGAGATTATGTTCCACCAAAATACTGATAAATGCTGCGAACATAATTATGTCTGATCAGATATGGATACATTTACTTAAAGATACAGGTAGCACGTTATGACATCAACATAATTAGAATGTAACAAAAACATGATTAATTTTTTGTTAGACACATATTTTGAGAAGGTTGGCAAGGTGGGACTATTAGGAGTCCACCGAAACTATACGGCAATAGCTGCTTGTACACGTAATGAGAATGTGTATCTTGTGTTATTCTTTCAGAATTAACATGGTGTAATCTTTCAGTTGTTCATTAGTAGGATGTAATGTGTTCGGTGGACATAATAAATAGATTTAAACAAGTTTGCGAAACAGTCTGATCACCTTATTATTTAAGGGAACTTGGACCGAAACTGGACACTGTATAAGCAAACGTCCAAACTAAATTTACGTGTCTTGAAAATAAAGGATGACACAGAAGTTACTCGAGTTACGTTGTTTTTAATGTTCTGTCGATACACGACTTGATATTTACAACCCCTTTAATTTCACCCGAAATAGTTTTACAGACTTAAGCAACAGTGATTTCAAGGTGTGACTAGTATGATTCGCCGCGCAGAAATATTCTCTAGAATAGGTTCCATTTTCTGACGTTCCTATGTCCATGGGGGGCCGCGGTAGCCGAATGGTCAGACCATTCGCCTCCTACCAAGGCGATCTGGGTTCGATTCCCGGCGGGGTCGGTCCCCGGATTTTAGCATGTGGAAATCGTGCCGGACGATGCCGTTCGTCGGTGGGGCTTTCTCGGGGATTTCACGTTTCCCCCGCGATGCTCCATACGCACATCATATCACCCCTCAGCAGCGCTGAAGACCTCGATGTAAAGCGCTTACCAAAGACCCTCACTCACTCCTTTTTCCAAAATGAACACATGAAGAACAGTTTTTTACGGATCTAAAGAATGTGTCACAAAAGTGCGAAATTAGCGCAGGAGGCTTTTGGCATCGCGACATATTAATTGCCGATATCGGATCGTGCAGGAAAGACTCCTTCAGACGGGAAATGTGTTGACAAGTGACAAAGTGATTGAAATATGTAGGCCAATAGAAGACAGCAGTGTTCAAATGAAGGTAATGCAGAATGTGTCAGTTAGTTCACGTGCAAGTAATCCAATTAGTAATGCGTTCGCAGTTAAGTCGTACCAGCAGGTCGAAGTGAGCTTTTGTAGGCTGGTACTTAAGCGTAAGTGGTTACGATCATAGCCGTGATAAAACATGTCCCTCACTAAACAAAAAGTGTGCAAAGTCACATATTAAGAATCACTTTGAGGCTGTGTGTAAAAATTCGTCAGTTTTTCAGAACATAATAGTACACAAATAAATCAATCGGGTTCACACCAAGAAAATTATGTTACCCTTGATGAGCAGTCATGCTTACAGCGAAATGAAGACCTCTCAGAGCTCAATAACTATTTGTAAGTTGCTGAAGTTGGTAACCATACTTCACTTTATAGGCAGTCATGGTGGGAACCGATTATTATCTGTTCCAATATCATTCATTTTTAGCTAGACACAGCTACTCAAGCGAACAATTAGCCAATAATGTTGCTTCAGAAGATGGGTGTCAACATCAAATATATCCAGATGAATGGTCCATCCCTACGTGCTTATGTAGAGTTTGAAACACTTTGCCTAGGGTCTGAGCCATTACCTTATGTGGTCCATGATACAGCACACCAGTTACAATTTGGAGTCGTAGATGTCTCTTATACTGTTCCTCTACTGGGTTTGGAAACATGCCAGGAGCTACACTTGGTACAGCATGTCAGAGCTCTTGATCAGCACTTGGTATGGAGCAAATAATGTAAGAGTTTAAAAATGTCTTTAATGGTTGAGGCACGTTTTGTACTGAGCAACTTACTATTCATCTTGATCCTATGGTTTCTTCTGTCGTCAAATCTTGTCGGAGAGTACCTCGTAGTTCATTTACGTGGCTGAAATTATCTCTGATGGCCTTGGAACATTCAAGGGCTACTTATAAATTACTAATGCCACTCCAAGTGTCAGCTACCTGGTTGGTTGTTGAAAAACACAGTGTGGTTTGAATATCTGCTTATATAACAACGACATCAACAACGCCATTCAGAGTGAAATGCACCTAATTCCTTCACCAGGGGAGTTAGTATAAAGACTCGGAGGATTTAGGTACTTTACCATATGAAATCTATCGAATATATTTTTGCAGGTTCCCCTGGATGTGCTAGCTCAGAACTTTGTTATTTTGTTTCTCTATTTGGCAGGTACAATTTTAATCGTCTCCCAATTTGTCTGAATTGTGTGCCTCAAATTTTCCAGAAAAAGCAATTGAGATTTTCGGTGATATTGTAGTCACATAAATAATCTTAGATAACATATTTATGCGGGCTAATTCTCACACTGAGTAGGTAGCTAGTTAGTAGCATGCTGAATAGAGTGAGAGAGGGTAATGTAAAATTGACAAAGTCCAAATTTTTTTATCGGCGTTGTTATGCAAGCTATTTAGGGAATATGATTTCAGCTCAAGTAATTGAACAAGGCAGAACACATTTTGATGCTATTTTGTACCTGCCAAGGCCCACAAATAAATCAGAGTGATTATGGTTTCTTGGCCTTGTAAACATTGGGTTTGATTAATTTATAACCAGACAAATATCTCGCTACTTTAAAGATTTTTTTGCACAACAATGTGCCTTGGCAATGGTCGAATTAGCAACAGGTGGTGTTAGCTCTAAAGAATATAATATCTTGTGCACCTCTATCAGGTGTATGACTCCAACCCTAACTGGAAATCGAAACTGAATCCTACTCTCTGGAAATTGGTTGTTGCGCTTTACAAAATGACAGGCCAACTGTATATGCTTAAAGAAACGTAACAAGTACTGAATTAAAGTGGCCTTCATTGAGCAAGAGTTTCTAGTTGTTACGGTTGATTGTAAATGGTTCCGCAAGTTCACATATTGCAGGACATTAATAGCTCAAAGTACCGTAAAGTGCTGTAAGTTGTTATGAAAAGAATTTTAGTTTTATTTCGTCTCATCTTCAAAATTTTCGTTTATAGATACTAAGATAAACAATAATCCAAAAACCAGTGCATGAAATGTACATTGAACCATTTACTGTCTCGGACATCCTTGGAGACTATTTGGATGGATTGTTTTACAGAGCTAAAACTATTTGTTCCTATGGCATTGAGAACTGCTGTGCTTCAATTGATTCACAAAACAATTTCGCTATCGGCAAGTGCAAAGCCAGTGCAAGTGAGGTTTTATACTAGCCCAAAATGTGCGAAAACATAGAGAGGTTAGTCAGGGGTTGTAAAGTATGCCACGCTTATTAAAGGACCAAAATCAAATTGATTTTGATTTCTCTTGTAATTTCAGATAGACGTAGGACCAGTTAGGTACTGACATACTGGAGTTCGTAGGGAAAAATTTTGTTCGTCATTGTTAGCAATAATAAATAAGTAGGTGGACACCAAACTTTGAGCAACAGAATCCGCAGGGGAAGTTATATGGAAGTACGAAGAAGTGTTTGCTACCTTTGGTAGTTCAGATGTGCTAATTTCAGACGATAAACGTATCAGTAGTTATGAGTGCAGGTATTTTGGTGAGTGCTGGAATTTAAAAGTTAGAACCACCAGCCTACATTTTCCACAGGGTAACAGGCTGGCTGAAAAGATAGTTGGTATTGGTAAACACAGACTAGATAAATTGACGTAGTGTGAAATTTCCTTGTCGTTGGCAATTTAGTCCAGAAATATCCTGATTATTGGAATTGAACTGTTCTCATCCCAAGTGTTGTTACATCGGCGCTTGAAGTAAATGTATTTCCACTTACTCCAACCTGTTAAAACCACCCATTCACATTTATGCAGATGTGACTGCTAGGCTAAAAACTAGTCCGTATTGCTAAAAGTATTACTTTTACATAAACACAAAATCCAATCCTGATATCTGCCCTGGTCAGTCAGTCAGATGTCAGCAAGGAAATAAGTGGGTCCTAGCAACAGTTCTTAATTGGTATGATGTACCGCGGTCTTACTTGCTCAAATCACTTGAAGACACAATCTATCGGAGAAACCGGAAACATTTAAAGTCTGCTCCTAAAATTTCTGTAATAATGACTCATTTGGCAGGGAAACTCTAGTCAAACAACGCGGTGAAACAGTGACGATAGAATATTCTTCTGAAATTACTGCTAGTGGAATTGTTCTGGAAATAAGAGATGGCTTGTTATAAGAATTAAAGCCAAGTAGGGTCATTAAGGGTCCTCAATATTTGAAATATATTACTATGTGTGATAAGTTCGTAACATCTAAATAGGATGAAAATTGTTTAATCAATGTCAATAATATTGTTAAAGAATTGTTGTTATTGTATGGAGGAATAAAGGCGTGACCTGTCAAGTTAATTTGTGTATTACAATGCAGATTTAGTTTATGTAAAGCCGGCCTACCTATATGTCATTTTTGCTATACAGATGCCTTTTTATAACGCACGTGTTACTTTAATGATGTTGTGAAAGTCAAATCAATGTAACTGTTTATTTTAGTGTAGTTCTCTCGTCGCTGTGTACTTGATTTAGAATTGTACTGCGATATCGTTTTCAATTAATTTTAATAACTTTAATAGTAATTGAATGAAATGTTAGATACATGTGTTGTGAATGTTGGCGAGAATGTTGTGGATGATGGTGAATGTTGGTGTGGATGTGCCAAGCCAATATGGTGATTGTCTCTTGTACATGTAAGGAGACTAAATATTATCCTTCAGAAATTGATAACCATGTGTTATTCTTTTTAGGAGTAACATTTGCAATAATTTATCTACCAAATAAGAATCCTATTGTTAGTAATAACGATGACGGTGAATTTTTAATTCTGACCTCAAGGGGAATACATGAAGAGAGGATGAAACGGCAGGGGGTCGCTATAGTCGCCTACCGCAGTATAGGAACGGAGAATAACACAACATCCAGTCCTGAACACGTGACGTAACTGTCAGTATCCCTCCTTGACCGGGAATCAAACCTGGTACCCTTGTACCACCAGCCAGATCTTCTTACGACTGTGTCAAGCGGCTGGGGAATAACGTTCTCACTGATATATTATTTTGCAATTCCGTACTTATACTTGTGAAAATTCAGGAGTTTTAGTGTCAAAGCATGTTGTGTCACATTTGTGGGAAAGCATGTTGTCACATTTGTGGGAAATCATGTGGCACATGAACGTCGTAATTAATCGTACCTGTAAGTTTCCACTGTTTTAAACAGCGTCACATAGACTTGGTACTTAATGTGGTCCAACATAAAGAAGCCACATGTTATCCTATGAGTGCGAGACGACATACTTCGGTGCTGTAACAGCTGTGTTGACATTGGAAACCTTCACTTCAAATGTACGTTGTAAAGAGGACACCAACACTCTTAACATAACTATGCACCGAGATAATCGTCGCCTCATTATCCTTGTTCCGACTCAGCTGGAGTCACTCATAAGCTTAGTCACTAGAATGGTGCTTCGGAGCGCGAGGAATACAAATATCCGCACTAACGTTTTCCCTTGCAATACTGCAGGTTGCCAATTTCAGACGTTACATATACCGCACAATGTTAGTAGATGGGTTTGGTAGGTGCACTTTGGGGGCGAAGGGCGTCGGTGCTCGGTGCCACGGCCGCCATCTTGTCCGCCATCTTGGCGGCCATTTTGTCGGCCATCGTCGGCCATTTTGTCGTACATCTTGTCGGCCATCTTGGATTGTCGACCATTTTGTCGGCTATTTTGTCGGCCATTTTGTCGACGATGTCCTATCTCTCGGCACCGAAAGACGACGCCCTCTTTTCATGTCATCGTCTCTCTCTCATGGCACCGAACATCGACGCCCTCTTTCCATGTCATCAGTCTCTCTCTCTCTCTCTCTCTCTCTCTCGGCACCGACGACACGACGCCTTTCTCTGCCATGTTCTCTCTCTCTCTCATGGCACCGGCGACACGACGCCCTCCCTTTGGATGACGTCACATCCACCATTTTGTTTTCGGGTACATTGCCCATCTTGTCGTGCAGTGTCTCCATATTGTTTACATTTTCGTCAGTCACTTGTTAACTTGGCATTTCTTTCCCTGTGCATCGTCTGCTAGACTTCGGG
>PNEQ01037477.1:0-10188 GCA_003012365.1 Medauroidea extradentata
AATATTATCTTTTTTTTGGTTGCTTCTATAATTCCCAGGATATACTGTGAGTTGTCGACCAAAGTTTTGTAGTTCACGTGAAATTCTATGTCGAGTAGAAATCAGTTGAATAAAACCTCTATTTAACAAACCCCCTTACAACAAACATGTCATTTTTTGGTCCCTTGAGTTTTGTTAAATAGAGGTTTTACTGTAATATGTTGTTTTGTAGTGTAGCTGTTAATGTAATCGGCTAAATGTATTTGCTGTATGTTTGCCTTTGACTACAGTTTGATGAAATCAAGATGACTGAGATAATCTCGAACAACATAGCACTGGCACGGTACGACAAGCCAACGCCGGTGCAAAAGTACGCTATTCCAATCATCATGCAGCGGCGTGATGTGATGGCATGCGCACAGACTGGTTCGGGCAAGACAGCTGCCTTCTTGGTGCCGATTCTCAACCAGATGTATGAACGCGGCCCACAGCAGATCAACACCAAGGTGAGCTCATTGTGTTTGTAGCTGAAGTTACAAACACCAGTGTACTGTAGTATATTTATATCAAAACTGGAAGACATTGAGAGAGGATAGGCAAGTTTTTGTCCAGTGCAGTTAAACCTCTTTATAACAACATCTCGTGGTTTCCAGGAATAGGGTTGTTATACAGGAGGACTCAGTAAGAATTTTTGACCAATTTTGACTCGTCCACATCCCATATATGTCGAAATGTGCTTTTGTTTTGCTCCAAGTACATGTTCAGTTGTCTTTGACATAAAAAAGAAAGTAACATGTTTAAAACTAACTGTTAAGTGATGTAGACAGATGCAGAAGTACTTACAGAATTGTACTGGCAGGTAGGAGAAGAAAAACACAGATGGACAACACATTTCTAGCGCAGTTGTGCAGTTGTATTTTGGTGGCCAAGCCAGCTTCCTCGGATTGCGTATGATTACATACTGCAGTATGGTGGTGGTTGGTAACTAGTACACCTAGCAGCCGAGGGGCAAATCAGAGTGTGGCGGGAAGTTTGAAAGTTATTGTATGTTGAGGCCTGGTGGTTGTCTGAATTTTGTGATACACAGATGGACTAGTTCCCAGCACCTCAGTTCTGCATAATTTTCTGTAGGTGGTATGGCTCTCACCACTCTGATGTTGTAACAGGAATCAAAAGACTGTTTGTGGGAGGCTGCATGTTCAAAAGTGGTTTATCTTGAAGGTTTTAGTAGGAACTGGCTATTGCTTGTTTGGTATCGACCCTGTGGCCATTCATCATCTGGCTTAGTACTATGTTGATAAGGTTTTTTTATCCCACAGTGTAGTTGCCTTGAATTGGGTATGTATGATTGGTGAGCCTGCTATGAAAGGATGTGGAGGTCTGATGTGGACAGGTGCTACAGCGAGGGATATTACAGGGATGGGTACTTCTGGGTGTGGCCGTTTCCCACCTTCTTTTTGTTCGCAAAATTATGTATAAATTATATAATTACCTCACTGTAAAGACGGTTGACAATGGCAATAGAAATTATCTCTGCAGTGAATTAAATCCCCAGATGTAAGGTTTGGGTGGTGCTGGAGTCGTTCTTGTTTGAACCGTACTTGTTTTTGCATTCCAGTGTAACATGGCTGCAGAAGTGTGCACTTGTAGGTGGTGTTTAACTCTGTTATGACTAATATAGCCCACGAAAATTCTATTCTTAATACGTACCATTGTTAATGAATAGTGAACATTAACCTTAAATAAACAGCAGATTTATTACCGGGTGCCCTTAGGCATCTGTGTACCCTAAAGGATGACATGAAATGGGGTGCACAGGAATGAGAAGAGTGAGGGAAACATGAGATCCCAGAGAAAACACGCATGCCAGTGACATTGTCTGGCACTATTCCCACATGCGAAAATCCAGGGACTAAACCCAGATCACTTGTGGTGGAGGGATAGAGGTCTTAACTTACCTCTCGGCCGTGGTAACACTTTACTATAGTTACGTTAAGCCAATTTACACATTAGCTGGTAATGTGATTGGTCCTTATAGGACCGTGGACTAGGAATTACAAGTGATCCCAGTCACATTACTACTGTAGAACCCCAATTTTACAAGGCATCACTGTGTATGGCAGTGACCTCGTAAAACCCAAAAAAAAAAATGGCTTTGGAATTGAAATTTCGTGTTAACTGTAGCCTCAGTCCATTCTAATAGTGTTTTTTTTTTTTTTTTTCATCACCTGGTACCCATCATTTTTAATCTTCTTTTTCTTTCTGTTGTCTTCTCTCCCTAGTACTCTGCTCTGACCATCACAGCTAAACTCTAGTTTTTTGGTTTGCCCATATTGACATTCCTGTTCATAGTGTTTCGTGTCAGTGGTTACTCAATACACTGCGAAACACCTGTCTGATAATGGCCGCAAGTTTATGTGCAGCTAGG
Organism: Medauroidea extradentata; assembly: GCA_003012365.1. Taxonomy (NCBI): domain Eukaryota; kingdom Metazoa; phylum Arthropoda; class Insecta; order Phasmatodea; family Phasmatidae; genus Medauroidea; species Medauroidea extradentata. The sequence goes on from PNEQ01037477.1 coordinate 2,408, forward strand.
TTTTAACTCTATTACAAAATGTGTTGCTCGGCAGTTTTACATGGCATAAAGGGAACTTTATCAGTGGCGGAAGCAATGTAAGAAGTTAATTTTGACGTTTCATAACACACAGTCATTCAGTGTCAATTTTTTTTTTTTTTTTTTGAGAGGAGGGCAGTGTCTCATAAAAAAGGAACAAGCTTGCTGCTTGCCTGGCATGGTGCCTATCACACATAATCTCCAAGACAAGCTGGAAGTGGAAGGCAAACAACAGTGTGTGTGCATGTTTTGTAGGCGTGTACACTCGCACACGCAAGCAGCAATCTTGGCAGGCTATTTATAGAGAGCTGTGGAGAAAGCAGAAACAATCCTCTCAGTGATTCTTCTCCCCCCCTCTAGCTACACACACTAACCAACCTTATTTTTTTTCCATCTCTTTCTTTGCTTTGTTGCTAGCCACATCTTCCTTCTCCCCTCCTCCTTGGCCAATGCCTAGATGCCGCCCATTCGCTGCTTCGGTTTTCCCCTGAAACATATAACAAAAATAATCTAAACTAGTGTATTTTCTTCACAGTAATTTAAGTTTTTGATAACTTTGCTTCTTCAATTTCTCTAATAATTGCGAACTTTTTGCTCAGATTGTAAGTGTTAAGTTTGTTTCTCATTTGGCAAATTAACAATCGAAAATCTTCAAAAACATAAGAGTTGTCAACAGATCGAAAGCAGAATTACATTCTGAATTGTAAATAAAATCGTAATCCAATTATAATAGCGTATGTAGGTTGTCAACTCTTGATACAGTCAATCCAAATGTAATCCGAACTCTAAAGCCAAAAGAAAAGCCAAAATCAAACAGCAGAAATATCGCAAAATGTAACAGGAAATGAATCACTTCGTCTGCACTATAGCTTACTTAAAGGCGATGAGAAGTGATAACGGGACTAGTGGTTGATAGGGTGAATGTGTAGAGGGCGTGTATCTTGCTCGGTTATTGGTGTTCTTGTTGCTGGTTATGTGTTACTGTTAATAGATCCCTGGCATGAAAAGCTTGCTGGCAATAGGTTCCAAAAGGAGAAGTGGAAGAAGTGGGAAGTGTAAAAGACCATTATTTACTCAGTGATGTTCATTTGCTTCGCGTATTGCTCTGGCAATATGCCTTCAGGCGCCTTGCAGTGTGTTAGTTTCATATCACAACTTCTGCAGTTTGTGACTGATTTTTGTGATTTCTTTTTTCTTTATCTCAAGATATGGCAGTCAAAAAAGTAACCGTATAAACCACATTTTCCATCAGTATTGATGCTGGAACTTATTTGTAATATGTTTTTATTGTTTTATATATATATATATATATATATTTATTATTTAATATTCTAAATTAGCTTGATTTACTGTTCCTGAAGATGCCTCGGGCTTGTTTTATATAAATAATGAGTTTGAATACAGCTGTCACCACTAGAAGTTATTATGTAGATACAGAGGAAATTAAGAGCCATCCAAATAGTTTTAGAAGATAATGCCTGCATGCTGTTAGATACTTAATTAGGCACGTTAGCTATGAACATGTTATTATACTGCTAAGAGCTTACCTCGCTGCCATCTTGTGTTACTGAACATTTATGTCATAGTTGAATTGCTGCCATTTTGTTTTGGCTGGTGTTCTTTGTGCACTGAACGTGGTGCACCTGTTTGTTGCACAGTTTGATTACCATGTTTCTCAAACATGTTAGGGTCATGACAATTGCTTCATTAATGCTACAACCAACCTCATCGTCTGTTAAAAATCACTTCTGGTCTCTTTCCTATATGTGCCATCTGATCAAGGTGGCACAGTGGTTGAACTTAGAGCTCGAATTTGGGAGGACCAAGGTTTGGCAATCTTGATTTTGGTGTACCAATCTTGATTTTGGTTTACCAGAATTGTTTTCGTTCAGCTGACCTATCAAACTTAAACTTAAGATTATGTACTGGATCTGAAACATTAAAATTAATCGTAGTAAGTTATCGCTCTGGAATTTAAATTAAATTTTCAGAAACTCAAACCTATAACTAAAACGTCGCAATGTGTGAGAGCTACTAAAACATTTCTGTCTTCACTTGTTTAAAATCAATGCCAGTGAAATAAATCTTTGTTGTTGACTACGAAATCTACAACCACGCAAGCCCAAACTGGCGAATCCCCGTAGTAAACTTTAACGTAACCGGGTTCGTTAAATTTTGTCAGTTTTTTAAGTCTATGAAAAATTGCAATACACACAATAGTGCCTGGCGTGCGGTTGCTAACCAAAACAAGCAAGACTGTCATAGTTGTGTTGGCCAATAACGCGTTTTCAATGTTTGTGGCGGTGTTTGAAAATGTGTCAGTTTTAAAACTGAATAATTGGAAAGTTACAATGTTCACGGAGCTAATGCTTTGCCTGGCTGAATTTAGTGCCAAAATATTTCGTAAGAATCCGGTAAACATTAAAATCTTTTTCTAGGAGTTTTCTCTATTCAGTCGTTATTTTATACACAAAAGCACCTTGAAAAGTCTGTTTTTAGCCAGTTTAAGTGGCTCCAAACTTACGTTCATAATTGATGTTATATTAAAACACATACATTTTTTTAAATGTTTGTTCTTTAATAATCACCTTTATTAATATTGCTTAAATTCTTATAATGGTTACACGCTGTAACAGTTCGTTCTCGGTAACAAAAAAAAGACTCATTAATGGCTGTACTGAAAGGTTAAAATTGTTGCAGTGTACTTTCACATAAATAATACGCGAGTTGTTCTGTTGTGGTCTGTGCTTCGTGCCAGGCAAGCAGGATGAAAATAGCGTGCTGACGCATGCACAGCGAGCTGAGAGGGAGACAAGCCAAAACCAGCTGGCCGCTCTCCCCTCCTCCATCCTACACATCAGAAAGAGTGCGCAACAAGTCTTCATCGTCACGTACTTGCCGAGGTAGACTGTCGGACTGCCGCACACGTCGCGGTCATGGGGGATTATGGGGTACCATATTATTTGGAAGAAAACTTTTCATTGTACAGTATTGAAATATAATTTCAATGAAAAAGTGTTTATTTAAATCAGTAGTGTGTAATTGTTCTACATTCACGTTAATAAAAACATACTTTTTAATTTTTTTTTAAAAATAGGGGTGGCAGGTCAAAATTTATTACCTCGGGACTAACGACATACTGTAATTACCTGGTACCGTGCGATGTCTTTAGATCAAGGTTGTACTGTAAAACGGTAGTTTTTTTCTATAACGTGTTCCAAAAAAAATTTCACGAAACCTTTATTGTTGGTACCTATCGAAAAATAGATAAAGCATTGGTCTAAAAAATGTTATCTAAAAATCAGTGTAAAAGAATCTAAGATGTCCCATACGTTTTGAGTACTGTTATAATGTCCCCACATAAAATGTTTTCCTGATTATAAATTAACTTTCATTTGGTCCTTAAAACTATTGTACAATGGGAAATTACCCTGTTGCATTTTTTCATTTATAAAGTAGACAGCTTTATGGGGTCCCTTCAGAAATATGATGACAAACAGGTTTCTACTGTAGTAAATTGTACCACAAAAACAGCTTGATGGCAAGTATGTGCAAACGTTAGGCTTAATATGACGAATATTTATAGACATTCTAATGGTATGACGTAAATTATTATGCTTAGGCAGTTCTTACTGTGCTGTGATGTAATGAGACAGTACTATATATAGTTATTGTGTATGAGCCTTGTTTGTGCAGGGCTACGGCAGGCGTAAGCAGTATCCTCTGGGGTTGGTCTTGGCACCCACGCGAGAACTTGCCACTCAAATTTTTGATGAAGCACGCAAGTTTGCATACCGCTCTCGTCTGCGCCCTTGTGTTGTGTAAGTATTTCCCAGGAGACTTTTGATTCTGCTGCTATAGTAAAAGTATTATTTTGAAGAAAAAAAAACAGTGTAAATCTTTAATGTTCGTAAAAACCTTACTCTTAAATCTCCAATTTTTATGACCAATTTTCATCCATTTTCAGGTCACAAGTTTGCCATATAAAGAGGAAAATTGAAGTAAAAATAATTGAACACTAAGGTTCAAGTTTAGTTAGGATTTCTCGTGCTGTGTTTCTCTTGGATAGCACTGTACAGCTGGCAGCATGTACAGTTAACAAAAAAAGACCTGTACCCTCCTGTTGTTTACATTAGCCAGTAACCATTCAAATTGGCTACTCTGCCCTAGACAGGTCAAGTTTGTGTATCTAAGTGGGCATTAGCTTGGTCGTCTCAGCTTGTCATTTTGCTGTCGGTATTGTTTCTCGTTGTGAAACCTTGCAAGGCTTGCATTATTTCTAACCAATAATGCTGATTCAAGACACATATTGCGTGCTAAGGGATGGTTAGGTCTCTGTAGTTGCATTACCATAGCTGCCAACTTGTAAGATTCTCCCGTACAATGTATTATTTTATGCAGTATTGTATGATTGTATGAATGGTGTCAATTACAGTAAAACTCTGTTAAGAAGAAACTCTGTTAAGAAGTTCCCACTTAAAAAGTTTTCCCCTATAATAAGTTTCAATTATATTAACCCCCTTCCATTACTACAATAGTAAATTTACCCTTTTAAGAAGTTTTTCCCTGTTAATAAGTTTGAATTTTTCAGTCCCTTCAGAAACTTCTTAACAGAGTTTTACTGTATTGTACAAAATCATAACCTTTGATTTTTTTTTTTTCAGCTTTGTTGGTTTAAAACAAGAAATCAGTACTGAAATCACACATTTCTGTACTGTAAATGTCGTATGCAGATGTAGCATCGTAGTTAATGAAGGGGGCTGACAATACTATAGTTTCTGTAACAAGCGTATCAGATGTATAGCTTTTCTCCCACATTTTTCACTACTGAATACTGTATTTTTCACACATTGCCGACCATATCCCAAAGTTTGCGGAACATACCCTATTGTTTAGTCGCCGTAGCATTGTGGCGCCGTGACTTTGCGTAAACACAATTCATTCATTGGACTGTTTTTGGTAAACATGTATTTTGGGTTTACCGTATTCGTGTAGTCATTGCTCAAGAATACGCAGCGTACTGTAAGTGAAAGAAACCATCATTATGGTCTTATTTTCACCGCGAATATGAAGGCACACATATGCGTCTATGTACGTGGCACATGTTTTTTGTGAATATTGTTTTTGATGTGCTTAAACTTATCAGTTTGTATGGGTTCTTTATCATTTCCACAATAGTCATATTTGCAGTGTCGAAGAGTGGTTGTTAAAAATGTTAAGTGTGATTGTCTTAGTTTGCATTGTATGATAATTTATGGAACTGTGAAATAAGGTTATTAAACTGTGTTACCAAAAATCGTTTAATATCTATTGAGGTATTAAAATCTGTTACTGTTTTTAAAACATGCAGAAACCAAAACTAACAACCCTAGGTTTGTTCCAGTTCCTTATGTGTAGTAAAGTTATTAGCAGTATTAATGTTGGTACAACAGATCAGAGTAAGATAGGTTCAGTGGTTTCCCTTGTTAAATTTGCTTTGTAGTAGGGAGGCCTTGAAGTATTAGTCAATTTTATATTTTTAGGCTAATTATTTAGTAGGTTCTAAATACATTTGGCATACAACACTACGTTGAATATGTAGACTGTGTAGTTGTTCGGGCCATGTTGATGGCCTGAAGTTTTAATTTGCCGCCTCTTGCCCCTGTGTTGCGGCGCTATCTTGGGCGCCATCTTGGCGAAGTAGTCGCTACAATGAAGTAATCATGGTGAGTCGCGCAGTTTTTGTTCTCGTCGGTTTGCGTTACATTTTGTATACGGTCGACTTTGTGTTCGCCGAGCCCAGACAGTAGTCCTAAAATGACTATTGATAGTTCGGTGGCAGTTACACTTAAACATGTGAAACGCCATAACTTGTTTACTCTGTATTTAAATAATTTTAAAAATTGTACTATTTATGAATCCTTGAGGTTGGCAGGCGTGCATTACAGTAGTGTCCTGTTGTAAAGAGGTATTATGGTTCTAAGTTTGGTCCTTGCTATACCAGTTTTCTCACTTTAAACACTTATTGACATGGATGAATAGTCCATTAGTACTGAAATTGTACTGAAATTATAAAAAGTCCAAGTCTTGCAGGCACAGTTAAATGAAGATAGTGAGTTGATTATACAATTATTATTTTTCTTAAATTCACAATAAAATGATCAAAACAATAAGTGCCCATTCTATAGGCTAAATAAATACTGTACGTCCGAATCAATGACGTAATAAATTAACAAAAACAAAAGTACAAGTAAATTGGATGCATCCGTTAGACCGTATAAAATTTTAATTGTTATCAAATTCAAATTAATTATTAAAAATGTACAAAATATTACATAAAAAAGGTAAGTGTGACAGCTGTTAATTTATAGATTAAAATACACTAGACCCCCGATTTTACGAACCCTGGATTTAACAAAAGTAGCGATTCTACGAATACAATCTCAGGAACCCTCAAAAAATAACAAAATTATATGACAAAAAAAATTGTAAGGAATTACGTTGACAATGAATAAAACATACTGTATCTAATTCACGGCACTAAAATATGAATTGTAGAGTTGCAGTTATTACTTGGTAAGTCACAATATTAAAAATAAAACAAAAATAGCGAAAATCCGTTAAAAAGTGCAGCAGGGACAATTTGAAAACCGCACGGCGCCGGCGGCGCCTGTGCCAAGCCGGCCGACCTGTCTCCAACTACGACGTATTAGGATCTATATTGTCGTACTATAGACGCAAAGTTCCAGCGCATGCGCATTTAACTATAGTACAGCCTTCTTCTAGGCTGTTTTACGTCGTCATATATCTCTCTCGTCTTGCGCCGAATGAATTTACTTTTTTACACGAACCGTATAAATAATAGCGTGATATTTTTCTTTATTGCGTTAACACCATACGTACTTAAAACAATTAACTTGGCGCATAATTTGCTTAAACAATGCGTTACTGCATGTCGTAAAGCGTGCATTTCACAAGTGAGCACGATTATAGCGCTACCTATTTGCCAAGTGTAGAAACATTTGTCTCCGGGTATGTGGAACTTGGAAAATAAATAGACGTTCGTGTATTACATAATCTTTTTACCGCATATACTGACTGTGAAAGTGATTATTTTCAATCACTTATACATGTAATTCTCGACGATTTTAGGTAAGAACGTCACAAAATGGCGTTTTTGGAACAACGTCTGTATATGCTACGGTGCCGCTATCTATAGGCCATCTTGTGAACGTTCGTACAGTTGCGCTATCTGTCTGCTCTGCACGCTACTAGTATCTACGTTCTTGTATAATTCAACAACAACGTCGAGGGAATGTTTTTACATTAAGTTATATAAAACTGCGCAATGAGTAAATACATCCGCTTATTCCTTCTTTCTTTGGTGAATAATTTACAAGGGCATTTTACTAGTAAGGTATGCCTACTTTTTTTTCCCATTAACGTTACGCAAATATGGCTATTCGCTCGTGAGAAGGCACTCGACAGCTCGGTTTTCTCTTTTTTTTATGACAAAGGTCGATCATATCTATTGTTTAGCGGTGTTCTTTTGATCGTAAGACGTCTGACTATTGATATAAATTTCTATTTAAACTATCACTTGCTTTATTTTTCCGTTAAATGCTACGGGAGTCGGGCTATTCGCTCGAGAGAAGACACTCGGAATCTCGATTTTCTCATTTTTTGGGGACAAGGGTCGGTCATATCTACCGCTCAACAGTGTGACGTCTGGCTACTGATATCAATTTATGTTTACATTATTACGTTAATTAATTTCCCGCAAA
>PNEQ01037478.1:0-10188 GCA_003012365.1 Medauroidea extradentata
AGGAGTAATTGTGTGCATAACTAATTGTGTTGTGAGAGTTCTAGTTGATTACTGTTTTGTGTATTTCGTAGCTTTGTGAGCTATTAAATCCAGTACTTAATTTAACTCTTTTATTTGTAATTATAAGACCTCTATCCCAAAGAACTCATGGGAATTGCCCACATATAAAGTTTTATGTCTCAAACTTGTAACAATATATATCCTATGCTTTGTCAAAGAAAAAATTTTTGATAATACGATTCGAAAAAAATGTTACGGCAGAAAAACTACGTACATACATTCTACTTTTTAAATATTTTGCAAAATTCGATGTCCGCAGCACATTTTTGTCAAGTTATTTTATTTATGTTCAAGTAATATTCGTTTCGTGGTTGTTTCTTCTATTTTTTGAACACAAGCTTCACTTTGTTGTCTTTTAAGATATGTCTACAGTTTACATTTACTGATATTATAGAGATCATTGTTCACGAGTAGGCCTAAACTTTACTCGGGTCGGTATTCGCACAACAGAAGCAGAAATTTTGTCTTAGAAGTACAGGTCTGGACACTCACCTACTCTTCAATGCTTTATCTTTGAACCTCTTATGACTGAACGAAGCTGTTGACGCCACTATCGCAGTGGGGCTGTTGTGAAGAGAAGTTCATTATTTTAATCAAAACTCAAGTGTTTAAACATATTCTGGTTAAGCTTAAGTAAGTTTCTAATATTTGCACTTTAAAAATATAATACATTTAATGTTTGAAAAATAATTACTAGCACGAGTGTGCTAGTGGCGCCACCAGATTTCATCCGTTTTTGCGGATAGTGAAGGAACTAAAATCTGTCATAAGGGGGTCAATATTTTATAGCAGTGTCCAGACCTGAACTTCTAAGGCCATGGTCCTACCTACCCTACCAAGGTGAGACTTTTATAAATGGCTCTTTGACGGGACGTGAAAACGTGGCGAAGACGATGTTTCACGGAGAAGCTCGCCGACACTCGGGTTTCCCCCCAAGTCGCCCAGCGACAGTTGTCACAGCTGTCCGGAGCTGTTTCCTTTGTCGCGTTACTCCTACCGCCCGGACGTGACGTCTGTTGGAGGGGCGGATGGAAGGAAGAGGTGGACGTGTCTAGGGGGAGGGGGTGGGAGGTGGTAAGCCTCGTCCTCATGTCACAGCTGGTTTACTGCTTGCTTGATTTTTGCTTCTTCTCGCCCTTCCTTTTACACCCTTCTCCCCCTGAACCCTTCAAGACACATCAAGTCTAGGAGGGGGAGGAAGAGACCATGACGTTGAAGTTTTCCTCTTCCGCCGCACAACAGCGCCACGATCGCCTCTCGACTCCCACCTCCAGGAGTGAGACGGCCCTTAAAACACGCCGCAATTAGTACTGACGTGCCGCCATATTAATTTCTTTCTGGTAGCTTGACGTGCAAGCTGATATCAGTCAGCCTTTTCTTCTCGTTAATGAGATAAAAAAAAAGAGGTAGAAGAAGAAAAGCCTTGGCATCCTGGATGGCAGAGTAGATGAAGTACAAAAGAACGAGCTGGGAGGGGCTTCGTGGGTGATGTAGCGTTCCGGGAGTCTTCGAAGTGTCACTGTTGATTCCGTTTCGGGCTCGTGAGGGGGGAAAGAGTTGCATCTGTGTAATATCCTATCCGCTCCGATTAGCAGAGAGGGAAGTAACCAAGATACTAGTGAAAGGGGCGAGCGAAGAAAATTCATAGCACAGAGGGGGAACTTCTCTACAGAAACTTCTCGAAACAGGAGATGGAATAAATTAGAATTGTACTGGGATATTATTTGCGACACTAATTATCGAACTGTAATTACAGAAAAATGTCCTTCTAACCCAGTTATAGAAATAATTATTTATGCAACTGCAAACTATTATATTATGAAGGAAATGTTATTATTTAAGTAAAATCATGACGGAAATGGCAAGTCCCATATTAATCAACCGTTCTTGCATTCGCCAGGAGGGATTTTGGGTAACACTGGTAACACAAAAAATAATTACGGCTGGAGTGGAATATCGAACCTGGGTCGTTATGAATGCTAGGCTAATGTTTTGATTTTGCCGTACTTAAACATTTTCAGATCCTTAGATTTGTATCTTTTAACAGACAAAATAACGCAATTTGAAATATTATTTTACTTTAAGATGACTATTTACAGTATTAAATTTTAATCATTTGATGCGTGGAAACAGGCGAGAGATAAGGTTCAGCTTGCTACAGTAGACAGTAACTGCTTCGCGTCTATTTGCGGCGCGCCATGATGGCGTGCAGTAGTTTCGTTTTACGCTTTTTCTTATGGGACTTTAAGCGGTGACCCTACAATTTTAATGGTGGAAAATTTGCAGTAAAGTCTAACGCATGTTTCTAGCGTTGCGTTTTGTTAATCTAGGTGGTATGTTTGTAGTTAACAGAAGTCTAAAAAAAGCTGTTTTTTTTAGTACTTTGAGTAGCCTCAAAATCGTGTTTCTAATGAGCGTGCTGTATTTTTAAAATTATACAAACATAGATTAAATAGTGTGTTCTTTACTATATGTAAACATCGTTCATGCGCCACATACGTAATCCGCTTAATGTGTTGTATACACGGATATATCTGACATTTTCCAGGTTACCTCACAAACATGAGCTTGCCACAGGGCCTCTTAAACAACTGCGAACTGCAAATATTGTTCTACCACATATAATCGGGATTGCCAACCACACCAGTGTTGCCAGTGCTAGAAGAGTAAAAATCCCGTTCTTCATATGAAAAAGTCCAATTTCAGCACAAAAAATCCCACACCTGAAAAAAAAAAAAAGTAATATTGTCACGAGACAGCATCATTTTTTAAACTGGCCGTTAATTTGTACAATATATTGCATGGATTATTCATTTGTAAGTTTTCAGCGCTTCGTGCTCCTAGCCTTTGGAAGGAACCCATATGGCAAGAAACACATTCAAAGAGTTTAAATAAACAAGTCTCTAAATAACTTACAAAAATAGATACACATATTAAAACACTGAAAAACGTACCGGGATTACGCAACAGTGCTAAAAACATTTAGCAGATACTATGAAGCTCATAATAGCTTACCAAATAAGGCTGTGTTTACCATAAAAACCCCTTTGTCCCATATTTAGTTATTATATTTAAATAGTCCCGCGACCTAGCAACACTGAACCACACACCTAGGCTGTACTCAGTTTTCGTCCAGCCTGGTAATTTTTGCCCGGTACAAAAATTAGTTGTTTTTCATGCGACAAGTTTGAATCCCGGCAAGTATGGATGGTAGCTGGCCCACGACGAGAAAGAAGCTTTTTTTTTCTTTTGCTTTAGAACGACTCGTGAATGCGATGAAAGAGCAAACAACTTCTAATTTGTCCCAACTTCCTTGAACCTTCCCGGCGAACCATTTCCACCCCATTGCAGCGGCGAAAGCGTTCTCAAATTGCCACGATATCTCAAAGGCGTCCCGGTGCCGCCCGAAATAAGTCACAGTGGGACCAGAAAAAAAAAGGTGGGTAAGGAGAGAAGGGTTTTTAAGCAGGGAGGAATAAAGGAACCGCCGAAAACTCGACCCTTCGTCAGCCTGTCATCCTCGTTAAAACTCCGGGGCGGAAATTATATCGTTTGGTCGGCGGGCTGACACACTTCTCACTTCCGCTTCGAAATAATTCCTCCACCACCCGTGCCACACCAAAACCAACAGCTCCATGCCCTTGTCTCCTGGCTCCGAGCTGCCACGGGGCGAGTATACAAGGCAGATGAAGAGAACGAGTACAGAGAAGAGATTTATGACCAGCAGGAGGGTGAAGAAGAGAGAGAGAGAGATGAGTCTTCTTCAACCCGCGCCCTCCATCAACCAACTACTTCGACCGACCCTAATCAAGTGTTGCACACACGACTGGGGAACACTTGTGTGTCGGTGTAAGGAAGGGACGGTGATGAATAAATAAAGCTATCTGGAGTGCAATTTATCATCCGTGCATGCGGGAGAACATGTGTGTGTGTGTTTGTGCGTGCGCTCGCTCGCCAGGGACGCCTGATCTCAGCCGCCATAAATTTCTTGTCCGCTGCTGGCGGAGGACGCGACCCGCGCTTGTGCCTCGGCAGGCAGCCTGCTTCGTTCCCGGCGTTGCCAGATCTCTCCCCGGCGCGCGCGTTCCAGTGGGCTGCGCGGCGTTGCCAAGCTGCTCCCTCTTTGAGATTGGCCAGGAAGAAGATAATTATTGTTTTTATATAATTCCTCCTGTTTCAAGATTTGGCAAGATTTATTTGAAAATATTTCTTTGGGTTGTACCTTTTGTTACTCATACTGTATAAGAAATATCAAAAATAATTATGATATAACTAAGATAATGATTACATCACACCTTGTAACAAAGACTAAATAACTTCTAGAGCCAATTTATTCAAATAATACGCACTTTATCGTAACATGTATATTGTATATATATAAACTTTGCCGGTAATTCATCACACCCTTCAGTTATTAAGGAAAATTAATAATTTCAAACTAAAGGGGTAACATCAACTTAATACAGGTTTACACAATAATAATATAATGCTGTAAAAAACATAGTCAAAATTTTTGAGTGTTCACAATAGCGACGTTACGTAGTGGAGTCAATAGGATTTGACTTTGAATTTTGTATTTTATCTTGTCTTGATTATTCAAATCTTCAAGTAAAATAATGAGTTAAATAAATACGAGACGAGTTAACGATGCTGTGGTAGTACTTACAATTTAAATTTTATGTTATCTAGTATCCTGCGAAACTTTTATTTTATAAGTTAAAGTAAGATGGCAATTATCGGGTGAGTTTCAAACGTCTTCATGGGAGCAATAAGGGCCGGACTGTTTCTGCAGACGAGAATCGCTTTGTCACACATCCTGGAGCTCTGAACTGGTGTGCAATGTTTTCATAGAAGGGTTTTTTCCTTACGGGATTTCAGCAGTGATACGATAATTCTATTTCGACTCTGTATCAAAGGGAAACGCATACTCGTGATTTCATGTTGTACGAATCCAGAAGATATTTTTGTGTCAAAGCAGTAAAAAAAGTACATTTTAAAACTATTTTTTAGCTTCCCCTTAATTACGTTTTCTATCAGCGTTACGTATTTTAAAAATATGGAGACGCAATTTGATGTGTGTGATATTAGGTAGTAAACATGACAGGAATTAAGTTTAGCAGTTTCGTGTGATAAAGAATAGGCGTCAGACGCTACAACACTATTCATGAGCGAGGGGCATTTTCAAGAGAGAGAACTTGTAGAAAGTTCGATTCAGTTCGTGGTCTAACAGGTACACTAAGGCCGGGTCTCAAATAAGAGTGTGTTCACTCTCACTCCACACTCTCACTCTCGCCCACTCTGGTTCACTCTTCAATTAAATTGAGACAGCCACCCTCGGATGCACCCTCAAAGCACTGCAACCTAGCGTGATAAAAGGAAAGCTAGGGAAATAAATGAGTGCAGAAAACTCACAGTAAATGTTTTCCACGTTTTCCAGTTCCAATTTTAGGTTATGGTTTGAATTTGAAGGAAAACAATGATGTCTTCCCGCAGGGTGGGCGAGAGGGAGCATCGTCGCTCACTTTGGTTCACTCTCCCTTTCGCCCACTCTCCCTCGAATTTGGGACAGCAGAGAGTACACTCTGTGACGTCAAGAGGGTGCGAGAGAGTGCTCTCTGGGCTATTTGAGACACAGCCTAAGTACGAAAGTAACATTTCCATTATAGCTCTGTTGAAAGTGTACCACACAGTAACATAGGCCTACTTATACCGCTGTCTGTTATTTTGGGAACTAATTATACGTACTGCTTACATCATGCATAGGAGCTCTGGCACATATAAGAAAAGTTATATACTTTTTTCAAATTATATTCATTTGGGTTTTATATATATATATATATACATCAGTTGAGGGATATGTATACATACATACACACATATGTATTAGTACCTCGGAGGCATAAGACACAACGTGCACTTTTTTTACCATAGTCTTAAACATTACCACAGTTTTAAGTACTTTCAGTAACATACAACAGAAAGTCTGTGTTGTGTCAAAAACCCACATATTTGGGTGTTAAGCAGCTGAATTCAGTAGTGAATCACACTCTTCAAACTGAGACACTGTCACAAAAATCATATTTTTCAGGAGAACAGTAAGAATTAAGTAACAATTTTATCCAATTATAGTTTTTATTTAATTGTATTTACCGTATACATATTACTGCGATGAAAATATGACACAGGGATATTAAAGTTGTCACATTACAACTACCAACACGTGTGTGTAATTTACAACACTGTATAGAAAAATAAAACAGAAACAGTAAAAAAAAAAAAAAAAAAAAAATCACCGTATATTAAGAACTATTCCGGTTTTTATATTCATCAGCATAATATAAAGTCATGTTTAGTTTTTACGGTAGCTTAAATTGTTTTATTTTATACTTATGTAAGTGTTTTTAAAATGCTGGTAATCTATCAAACAACATAGGCGTGCACGTCAGTTAACCTTACCTTTGGGGGAGGGGGGGGGGTAGGCAAGTATAGGTACTCAGAGGCTGTTGATATGTTGATGATCACCTCTTTAAAAAAAAAAAAGGAGGGGGTTTCTTCGCCCGGGAAAGTTTCGATTTAAAAAAAAACCCTTCAGACTTCGAAGTGCACTAAAAGATCTCGCTGCTTCACAAGAGGAACTAGGCATCACGAGTAGTATTCTCAGCAACACTTTAATATTTTTGAAAATAGACCTGAAAAATTAGTGTAATTTATTTACGTGAACATTTTTTAAATAGTAAAATTACGTTGTTTATATTTATAGTTTCGTTAGCACTATGTTGTAGTCTTAAAAATAAAATGATATACAATGAGATAATTTTTTTCTCAGCAATTAAATAGGTCATTTACTTTTTACTGGAGAAGAGCACAAACCAAATTATGAAATGAGGCAACGGTACGGGCTACGACCTGTCAAAAGTAGGGTTTTACCACCAAACTTGATAAAAAATATGTGGTGACAAAATTACAAAATCAAGATATAGTCTATCTCAGGTAAGATGTTCAGATTTTGAGAAAAGGGTCTGTAAACAGGCTTGCAGAGGCCTTGTGTTTCCAAGAAGCTACAAGGAATTAAGGTCAACACAATGGAGCTGTTAGGCTCAATGCTCAGAAGAGAAATGCCAAAATCTGGAACACTTACATGAGACAGCCTATAGAAACTTCTTTACGGTTGACAGAAAAATGCAGTGAAAGCCCATAATAATGGGGCTGTTTGAGAAAGAATCTGTTTCTCGATATGGCTGTTCTTTTGGCTGTAGCTCATAAAGCTAATTTATGACTTTAAGAATTTTCATGTGAACGAAATTCTCCATTGCATTCTTCCAGTTACGGAAGCCGGTAACAGAAAAGGTATCTTCAAATTTTTTGCGAGAAGCTTCTGTGGTTTTAACTTTGGAAAATATTTACAATAAAAGCATGAATCACCTGGCTTACCTGAAGCATCATGCAGCCAACTGAACGACTTATACCAGGCGGGAAGAAATTTCAAAGTCCGACCTTTCAAAACCTGACCATGAAAACTGTTCGGCAGTATAGCAGGCTGGTTGGGTGACGAAGTGCGCGGTTCATTAATAATACTATCACATGGTATCAGACACTTCATAGATGTGGTCTAATTGCATCCCTCTTCCTCCTTGGAATCAGGCTTCTTTTTGCTCTCACAGTCAGCATTTTGACTGGAAATCGGTTCTTCTGTTTAGTGTTTTATTGTTACAAACTTATTCACCGCGACGAATAAATGTGCAAATATAACTTTACAAATCAAACAAAACAAATGGCACGTACACAGTGTTGACGTTAATCACTGCAACCAAAACACAAACACCAGACCACGGCGATCCGGGTTCGATTCCCGGCGGGGTCGGCCCCAGGATTTTCTCATGTGGGAATCGTTGGTCGGCGGGTTTTCTCGGGGATCTCCCGTTTCCCCCTCCCCTTAATTCCGGCACTTCTCCAAATTCACTTCATATCACCCCTCACCGACGCTAAAGACCTCGATGTTAAGCGTTGACCAAAATCTCTCTCTCACAAACACCAGCTAGACTCGCTCTATCTAGAGCATCCACTGGTTGTAAATCTCCTCCTGTGGCACGTTGTTGAGGAAGGGGTGGAATGCTCAAGGTCAGGGGGAAAGTAGGGCATTATTGCTTGGCTGAGTGCCGCGAGGTTATGGACAATGTGAGACGTAACTGGCTACCTTTCATTAAGGATCCTTCTTCATGATATGAAACTACATTGCAGTGTGTTACAGAGGCATGATGCACATTATTTGTATCAATTTTACAGAAAAATTATTTTTTAAGTAAATATCCACAATTTTTTTTTGGGGGGGGACATCTCCCATACATAATTTTTGGAGGGGACGTGTCCCCCCATCCCCCACGCCGCTAGGCACACCCAAATCAAACACGTTTATACCAGAAAAAAAAAAGAATTTATGTAATAGCTTTAAACAATGACTAGGAACATGTAAACCATTGTAATATATGCGCGTGAATAACTTGATTATTTTCAAAAATTGATAAATTACTTGCTACAAATTTTAAATTGAATTGTGTGTATTGAAATGTAAATGTCACTAGGCTACACCTAATGATTCAATAATAGGATTTTTTAATTGTAAATTTGTGGACTGTTGTGCCATAAGACGTAGGACAAAAATCTACCTTCATGTAAAAAAAACAGTGTGTGCCAACTCGCTAAATCTGGCAACACTGTTAACTGGCCTGACTCAAGTTGCTGCCTCGGCTGGGTCAGGGAAGTAGGTATCTCTTGAGGGGAGTGTCGGGACCAATCTGGTGCGTGCGACTACGCCCGTGGGATGTTCGGAGGCTGGGTGGTTGCTCTGTTAAGGTACTAGGGGGTGGCGGGGGTTTATTTACGAGCGCCGGGGGGGTTCGACATCACAGGAAACTGGCTGGTAACGAGCAGGCTTGCCAACCAGGAGGGCCGGCGCCGCCATTGTGTAGCGGCACATGAAAGGCCCTCACTCGCCGGCGGAAACAAGGCATGCTGTGTGTAAGTTAGGTGAGGAGGGGGGGGGGGGTCTGTCGTGAACGACCACGTCCCACGCAACCACCCCCCTCCCCTGCCAGTGACGTCACCTGGCGCCTTCGTCGTGCCAGCTGCGCCTGCTCTTGTCTCATTAGGGCGACTGTGCAGGATGTAATTCGTGCACCTGCCGTCGGTGAGTGATGGCGCAGGCACCGCCCTTGCCATCAAAGGACGCTAATTTAATCTCCACATCTGTCTTGTGCACAGAAGGGTTTCGCTCCCGACTCACATGTACGTAAGATCATCTTTGGAAACAGTTCGGACCATGCGCCTCTCGATTCGAATAGGGTACAAAACCCTTAGTTATTTATTTATCCACGTTCAGTTCAGCCATAGGCCGGTTTACAACCAATACGTGTAATCTATACAGCAAAATTAACATTTCAAGGAACAAAAATATAGAAAAAAACTTATAACTACATGACAAAACAATAAAAAAGTGAGAATAATGATAGAAGTAATAATATAATAATAACAATGAAGTAGCAAATAATTGTCACAATTCTTACTTCTAGTCTAATTATAACCATATTCATATAAGTAAAATTCACTTCCTCCGTTGTGCACTAATAATTTTTATATTTTATAGGTAAGTGTTTAGTGGACCCGTATTTGATTTTATCCTCTGGACATTCGAGTGGCGTTTCTTGTTTACAGGTTTGTCATCCCTCAATTTAGCTATCATATAGGAAAATTCCTTTTTGTATAGTCAGCTTCTATGAGCAGGTACTCGTAGGTTTTTTTTTTTTTTTGCGTGGCGGGTAAAGTGTTGATGGTTAGACATAAGCTGTAACAATTTCTTATTGAAATATTTTGGTTTGTTGCTTGTTTTGATTTTAACTACCTGTCTGGCAAATTGTTCCAGTCTCCTGTCTTCCGTCTTAACGGGGGGCTCCGAGGCCGCAGTTGTGTTTCTCTGCCGCATGAGGGCTCTGCAAGTCTTGTAGCACCATCGTGTAAAGCGGCCTCTCCGAGTCCCTGCTAGACAGGTTTTCTTTGGGGAGGTGGGGTGAATAGCTACTGAAAACGAAGGAAGGGAGGTGGTTTGGGGTAGTTGGTGGAGGGTGGGGAGTTTAC
>PNEQ01037479.1:0-10188 GCA_003012365.1 Medauroidea extradentata
TAAACACAAACAATTGTTGCTCGTGTAGCTATGTTAGTTTTTGAAACGAGTTATTTTGGTGGAAAGTGTATTGTTTGACTTGGCTGTGAATGTGTTAGTAACATACCACCAAACGTGTTACGTATTGACATACTTATTCGCAGAAACGTATTATGTTGTGGAAAATTTCGAACTCATTTCTCTTTACGTGTACACAGCCCACCTATGAATCGATTTTCTTACGACTAGCACGTTTTAAAACCAAACAATGTTTAATGTTTTGTAACAGTGGATAACAAAAGAATTGAAACAGAAAACGTCTTTCAATCTAATTTGAGTTCGAACTACAACAAACCTACCAGTTTTGAAGCTAATTGACTTTTTTATCTAAACAAACAATTCTTAATAACGAAAACAATGTATTGAGACAGTAAACTTCACAAACCTCTTACATAATAAGGCTAAATAGAATTTTGTTTCCTCAACACAAAAGACATTGTCCACATTAACATTTTTAAGTCATGCAGTCTCCTCTACCTCAAAACCCCCTTTTCGTTTTTTTAGTTAACGAATACACAACAATGCAGCTATGGCGATTATGAGGAAGAGGTTTCATTTTCTCGTTGTATTATTTTTATAGGAGAAGGAAACAATGTAGCTTTTGAACACTTACATTAAACATACGTGTTTAACAGATTATTATTTCTGAGACTGATTTTAAACATAGCCAGTCAGTAATACTAAATTCACAACAAGGTGTCTTATTCGTTATTCGAACCGAGGTCTGCGGACCAGGAGTGGACCACTTTCACCAGGCCACGAACAGTAGTTAAAGCTTCGGCTGTCTGCAGTGACTTCACACTTGGTTCGCCTTTCCCTAATTAAACCAGCTATGTTCACAGTAGATATCGACGATTTGGCAACAACGCTTCCCGCGGCACGAGTCAGAGTTCGCGCGCTCACGTCTTATTGGCTACAGTATTTAGGCTGTAGTTTGAAAACGGTGCATCGGAGACCCAAGGTTCCTATATTTTTCTGAATCTGCGTAGTGCCCCCGACCCGTGGTTTCAGTTTGTTGGTAACCTTTAGGAACATCCTGTATATTTATATATACATATACACATATACATGTATACATACATATTAGCTGGCCGGCGGCGGCTTTGTTCACGGGAAATTATGTAATGTAAACAGTAACTCTGGATAAAATATGTGATGAAGGCATTTAACAGCTAGCGTACTCAATAACAGTGAACTATAAATTGTCTTAGCTCAGTGTAAAGAGCGCGTGCAATATGCTCGAATGATGTCATAGTAATTACCATCGCAAAGTCTTGCACGGGATACGAACCCGTAACACCACACCTCACCCCCACTATAAACTTTATACAGTACCTGAGTGAATGCTTAAAGGCATGCCGTGATAATTCTTCCGTATGTACAGGCTACAGTCCAAAGAGGTTATATTTATGAGTAGGTTTGCAAAAAGAAACAACTGTTGAATTATTTCTCCGTCATCATTCTCTTTTTTCCGGAGACTGTAATATTTTACTGCTTTTCACATCCTTAATTTTTGAATTTCATAAAATCCTGAATTTGATTTGTAGATATTTACGTTAGCTCCATTCTTATAAAAAATAATCTCAATATCTCAACGGGTATAAGCGGTGCAGATTATTATTTGAAAAGAACATTTAATTTTTTAAAAAGCTTTCAAGGACGATTTTCAAAAAAAAATCTGAAATCACTTTTTTGATATTTACGTAAGATTTATTTTAAAACAAAAACCGTTTAAATATTTTCACTGGTTTAGGAGATAAGTGGCATTAATTAAAAACACGTTTTATTTTTATACGAACTTTCGGGGAAGAATTTCGAAAAATTTTAAAAATACTTTTTAGATATTTACTTAAGCATAATTTTAAAGAAAAAAATCACCTCACTATCTGAAATGGTTTTGGAGAAATCACGGATTGATGAAAAACACATTTTACGGCTTTTCACCCATTTAATTTTTGAATTTCGGAAATCGAAAAATTCGCAAATATGTACTTCTTTGGGCAATACTATAAAATTAAAATTATGACAGTTTTTCCCGGTTAATGATATATCAGGGATTCTTTGGAAACACATTTCACCCTTTTTCACCCTCTTAATTATCGAATTTCAAATATCCATTCTTAGTGGGTGCCTACGAGCCAAGGGGAAGCTTCCCTCGAAATTTCATGGTTCTAGGTCCAGCGGTTTAGGCTGTGCGTTGATGAGTTAGTGAGTGAGTGTATCAGTCAGGACACTTTATTTTATATATATATATATATATATATATATATATATATATATATATATATATGTGTGTGTGTGTGTGTGTGTGTGTGTGTGTGTGTGTGTGTGTGTGTGTGTGTGTGTGTGCGCGCGCGCGTGTGTATCGATACGTAGCGCAATACAGTTATTTCTAAATTAATGTTAGATTCGAGGAAATATGGTTTCTACGCATTAAAATAACGCAATAATATTAAAGAAATAGATTTACGCGAATATTAAGATTAGCTCTATGTGCAAAAAAAAAATCAGAAAACCACTTTTTATGTACAGAATAAATTATGCGATTATTTTCGTTCTTAGTGTTTCAGAAGGAAAACAAATTCTGTGTACGAACAATAAATACCTATTGTAAGCTGCCCTACATACAAAACATGCTAATGGAACAATTGCGTGGTTCTGATTTAAATGCATGCTTTGTACTTCCACTCACAAGTTTCAACTATAAAGTTACTTGCCAAAATTGCGATATTTTTAAAATTAGTTTTCCCCAAAAAAAATTTTTTACAATGTCCGATAATTCATAATAGTTGGTTTTGTAAAATTAATTTGAAATTTTACGTGAAAATTACAATTATAACGAGCTCTTTAAAAATAATAATTTTAACCACCTTGTAAGTCTCCGTTCGTCCATTCTGACATTTAATATGCGTTACGTCATGTAAAAAAATTTAAAAATTGTCAAACATGTATGCGATAAATTTGTCTACGGAAAAAAACTGAGGTGGTGAAGGACAGGCATTTTCGAAACTGCAAGCGTGCTACAAATACGATATTTATCTACTCTTTTTAAAATCGTAAAAATGTTCCTCTTTAAAGGTGTCATATTGCAAAATCAAAAAAGGAGAAGATTAATACGGAATTACAGAGTAGTGTCAAATGAACTAATAGGACCAACGATTAACGTCTTACTGAAAAATTAGGATGACGCTTTGTTGCATAGTGGCGATCGACACTTAATAGGCGCACCAGTGTCGCCCTTAATGTAACTTCTTTTCCGATCCTTTGTCGTAGGAAAAATGTCGAAATGGGTGACTGCCTTTAAATAATTACAACATATTTTCAGTATCGGGATACTTATATGAATATAATCACACATATATACTGATCTCCGAACGATGTGTTCGTAAAGCAGATACATAACCGTAAAAAAAAGTAACAAACAAAAATATGTAAGGTCATATGGTATATATTTTCTATTTATATGGGATTAAACAGAATTTAATGTGAAATGAAAACGACAAATATTATTATGGTAGAAACACGAGCAATAAGATTCTTGTAGGGTGATAGGAGCAATTAACTTATTAAGAAGAAAATAACTGAGTTGGCTGGGATTTCAAGATAAAATTTATTAGTGAGAATCAAAACGTATCATAGCAAATGGTGGGATAGGATTCAAAGACAACACGTAGTCAGTAGAATTCTTTAAGTCAATTGAGTCGTCAATTCCCAAAACTCGGCAAGTACACACACATTTCCGAAAGCTTGATTTATTGTGTAATGTTCTAGAGCCCACTAACACGTACCATTTAACGAAGTAAATTAGCAAAAATACTTGTTTTGTCCCCTCTAAATAATGAATGAAAAACTAGGTGCAGTTCTAAACCTCATCAAGTCCAGGGCCAAAACAGTATCAAAACTCGTTATATCTGCCAGCAAAAGACGCTACAAAATTCGTTAAGTCCAACTTGTTGTCTGTCTACTTTTCGTACTACAGATTCAAAATGTGTTACGTTCAAAATGTACTCATTACCTGAATGTTGGTAGATATACTCTATTGTTGATTGCATAGTAAATGGGTCTTTAATAATAGTCGTGTTAGTTGGTAAAAATCGAAAAATAATACTGTAGGTCAATAAATAACTAGAGTAATATATTTTATTGTTTTTCCATTTTTGTGCTTAATTTTATGGTGGTTCAAATAAAGTATTTAGAATAATGCTTCGAAATACTGTTTTCAATGCTATCGCTTAGTTACCCTACTCCGCCATTTTTTTATGTAAAACATACGAAACTCGTTAAGTCCACATTACAGTTCCAAATGCCGTTACGTCCAATACATTATATTCATTTCTTACAAATCTACTGTTGCGCAATTTCAACCAGTAACACCAACACACAGCAATGAACTTAAAGGACATGTGCAAATTTTTCTAACCTTATACCTCTTTTTGAATGTAAATAGGACTTTTTTTTTCTGTTTCCTGAAAAATTTCACTTCATGGACTAAACGAGTTTTGGAAATGGACGAGACAATGGATTAAATGTTAATATGAAGCAATGCAAATATTATTCAGCAACTAACTTATCTATGTATCTGTCTACCAGAAAATGCAGTGTGTTAAAAACTAATGCTACAAAAATCTACCAGCGTGGAAAAATTATTCGTATTTAGTAAAAGGCTAAGTTGTAATCGGAACATAATTTAAATGTAACTTAAAATGAATCTGTATTAAATCGTAACCCGGTTTTAATTATCTCCGGTTAACTCAAAGAAAAAAAAATTTCAACAGGAATTATTTTGTACATGTAACTAAACTATTAAATTACTAGTTATTTAAGGGACAAAGGCAACTTCTAGCTCAAGTACGACTTTGTTTGACTTCGTCTCTAACTTGGTTCTAAAGCTGGCTGATTTTCTCTGCCCACTGCATATTACACATGAGATTCCAGTACTTGCCACTTGCAATATATCCTTGGAACAAATCCTGCTGCACCTCGGACTCAGCATGACCAATCACCTTTATTCTTGTCTGGTCGAACCTCGAGGCTTGACTCGTAATGCAACCGTCGAATCAACTATGTACCCTCTCAGCGGCGACATTTATCCGTCTGCGATTCCGAAAAACTACCAGGACAGAAACTTCTTCTTCCGCACGAGCACACAGACTTTTTACTTCTATCATCAGTCCAAACATGATGTTAGAATTTTCGTCGCGGATAGCTGCAAAATTGTACAATTAATTTGTTGTATTTCCTGAAGTAGTTCTAGTTACAGGTTACCTTTATCGGAAGACTTCTCGACGAACAACGTCGAGAACTCAATAGTCGTAGACCATACCTCAACGGAGTCTTTTAAGGTGCTATTCCTTTGAAGCATCAGAGCATGCGGCTAACGCAGTGCGCCTGACGCGTTGGGGTAGAATGCCTCTGACACGTCAGCCGCGAGCGTCAGTCGCATGCGTCTGGCTTTTTGAGCGAACATGAGGCGGTGCGAATTGTTGTTGTACTTACTTTTAGAAGAAATTTAAGAGGAATAAACGGTACTACAACAATAAAATAATTAGGGAAATGCTAAAATACGCCCTATATTTCAAACAATACTTCAGGAAGGTTGTTACACAACATTAATTAACCTACATTTGCTGCTGTGACGACAAGAAATCCCGTGAATTTTTCAGGCTGAACACAGCTCAGTTTAACTTTGTCCTCGATTTGATTAACGATAATTAGAGAATATGGTTTATCGCGGGAAAACTTGACTGTTTGCTGGATTTAACCGCACGTTCAGTTTACCAAAAGATTACTGGCTTTCGCTTGTACATGGGGCTGTTGCCCTATTTGAGTAAGCCAATAAGAATCCTGATATTGTAATACTTGATGCCTGTTATTGGTCGGCAGGCAACTATGTTGTGGCAAGAAACTACAGCATTTCAAGGGTATGTTGGCAGAATACATTTTCGCGATATAAGGATGACGTGAAGATATGTGAAATAAATTACATAATTAGTATAGTTGTTATTGTTATAAATTATCTTTTACTTGTTCAGGTTTTTTGGCAAGAGGTGAAACATTCATGTCGCTAGCGTTTGCATTTCGAATATCTTCAAGTTACATCAGCAGAGTTGTACAAAATGTGCTCGCAGTTCTGCGTACAAAGTTGCTTCCTATATTTGTGCCACTTCTCTCACCCGACGGATTGAAGACCAAATCTGAGGATTTCGGACGAAAGTGGCACTCTCCTAACTGCGTGGGAGCCGTTGGCGAAAAGCACGTTCGCATTGTTTCCCCTGCACATAGTGGTTCACTTTACTTCAATTGCAAACAGTTTTTCTCTACTGCCTTGCTTGCTGTCGTTGACGCGAACTACAAGTTTGACTTTGTTGATGTAGGTTCTTATGGCGAAGAAGGCGATAGCGGAATTTTCGATAAAATTTACAT
Organism: Medauroidea extradentata; assembly: GCA_003012365.1. NCBI lineage: Eukaryota > Metazoa > Arthropoda > Insecta > Phasmatodea > Phasmatidae > Medauroidea > Medauroidea extradentata. The sequence continues at coordinate 6,463 of PNEQ01037479.1, forward strand.
TGCTAAGATATTCTGAACTGGTAATATGTTGCCCCCTGTAAGTTACCGTCTCCTGACATTGTTTTTCTTCACGTTTTTGTGGGTGATGAAGCATTTAAGTTGCATACAAATTTGACGAAACCTTTTTCTCGACCAGCTGCAAGTACAAAGAATGCAAAAGCCATTTTTTACTACCGACATTCCAGAGCTCGCATAGTTTCTGAAAATGCTTTTTCTTTGTTGTATCAAGTATTCGACATATTTTACACACCGATCAGTGTAAAACAACTGATTTGATTCTTGTAGCATATTGTTTACACAATTAGCTCAGAGATTCATTCCTGGAGAGTAAAAGCTAACCTCAATAAGAAGTAGATCCAAGCGAGTCGTTACCATCTGCTAGAGCAGATGGTTTTCGCATTTTCTGTGAGAGACTCATTCGTGACATACTTCACCAATCCCGCAGGAATAGTACCATGGTAAAATAATTATGTCACTAGAACCCACTAGTCTAGCTATTTACTGATTGTTCAGTCACGTGTGTCAAATTTCACATTAAGTATGTGAAGGCAAATCTATGCGTAATTACATTTCATTGTTAGCATTGTTTAAAATACGATACATTGTGTATCCTTTGTACAGACATTAGTGCATTGCATAGTCTTAAGAAGTAGTACCCGAACTCCTGGATTGGAAATACTTATTTGTATTTAATTGAACTCAGCTGGTAGTGGTTGAGTTAGGAAAATAATTGATACAATTTAATCTACTAAGGTTTAAGAAGCACGAAAAAATAGTTTTTCGTGTTATTTGAAGTCCCGTATTACTGGTAGGCGAAGGCATGAATATTAAAAGTTTTACAGTTGAGTGAGTTTCGATGCATTTATCGGTCGGTTGGACGTTTGGCGTGCTAGCGCCGGAAATGTGGAGGTGGTTGTTCAAGGAAATATGATATGATTTTAACGCATCACTTTTACATGCTATATAGCAATGGCTGGCATTGAAAACTTACAATTTTTAAGTAAATCAAATGCTGTGCGGTGTAACTGAAAACAGAAAATTGTAAGTTTCACTAGTGCAACATTTTTTTGAAAATATTTGTCAAAACATATTTATCATTTTCTGTGGCATACTTAATACTAATACACTGTAGAATCCCAACTTTCTGTGGTAAAGCAAAGGACGAGAGGGTTGGATACCCAAAAATCGTGGTTAGGCGGTTCGTGCTTACCTTAACGGCCATAAACTGGCAGTCGGCGTTCCCGGGACTGATGGTGGCAAAACAAGAATGGGTACAAGGCTCCGGGTTTGACAAAGATAACTTTGTGAAAAATGTTCACCGAAATAAATGTTATCTTTAAATATATTACAATTTCTACCCGGTGTATTTTTTCTATAAATGATTCAAAAAGTGCTCAAAGAACACCATATTGCACCTAAAAATAAAAAATTTCCCGGGAGAGGACCCCCGGATCCCCCGCTTTTAGCTCTGAGTGTCGGCAAAATAATTGTTCTTAAGAACTTTACAGCATTCGTTACAGGCAGGGGGGAGGATAAGCTGCGCCATACTTCTGTGGGGATGGGCACCCCTGTTGCAAATATTATAAATGCAAACGCGAGCGACATGAATGATTCACCTGTTGGCAAAAACCTGAACAAGAAAAAATATCATTTGTAACAATAACAAGACTAATTACGTAATTTTAAATGTCTTGGAATCACCCTTAATAGAATCGAGGGCAAAGTTAAACAGAGCAGTGTTCAGCCTCAACAATGGGGAACATGCGCAATTTTTTTTATGTTTTAATTCGATTCCGCAGGCATTTTTAAGCAATAATCACATTTTACTTTTAATTTCTATGCGTTGATTCAAGTGAAATCGGCGAAAAACGTAACTTAATTTAAAGAGCCCGCCGAAACGCTCGACTTCAGCGGCGAAACTCCAGCCCGCTTGCTGCCTATCGCCCATAGCAGCCGTGCGCACATCGCGAGAAGTATGACAGAAAATTAAAGTAATCTCGACTTGACGCAAAACAAAAGACGTTCACATCTTGTATAGCACGTAAGTGTTCTAATACGTACTTAAAAATAATCGGGAAGTTATTTGTTCCTGAACGAAAACGTGAAAAATTTCGCAAAGCAGTGGATATAAATTATTAGGCAAGACTGCGATTCATCACTACAATAATTCACATTTTTGTCTTCAGTGCTTGCAAATAATATTTTGGACGTAGGTTCTATACATTATATTTCTACAAATAATTGTTTTTGCGAAATGTAATCTGAGTGACCTAAACACAAACTAAGCGCTATTTAAACTCGAGGCATTTAAGAGATACAAGTAAAACCCAATCAGGTTACTTTTTATAAACGCCGATAGTAACTCAGAAGAAAGAATTATATATATATATATATACGCACACAAATATTAATTTAAAGGCAATCATTAAAATATTAGTCAGAGTAAATAATTCGCACACAGCAGTCATGCACTACGCCTACGCGAAGCATTACATAGTTCGAGGTCCACCGGTAGATAGCAGCAGCATGGAAGAACCCAAGTAGTTCCAGAAGTCATGCTAGGTAGCAGAACACATTAAAATGTATTAATTTTGTATCTAAATATTGTAAAGCCTAGCAGATATTGTTTGCAATTCAGTTCCCATCAATAGATACTACAAATGCGTACAATTAGGAGATATTCCAAGTTTGAGTTAACGTTCGTAGTTAGTAAAAATATATTTTCAAACGTGTAAGCGTGGTTGCGGCCTGGAAATGGTGCAAACCATTAGCTACACGTATTTGTTTGTATTAAACGCATATTCTGTAACACAATTCAGCACCAATAAATATCCACCGTACCGTACTACACGCTTAAGGCCGCCTGCACACAAGCGGCGCGTTAGCGTAGCGTTGGCGTAACGTTGGCGATGAGCGTAGTGGAAATACCTTAGCCCGGCGGGTAGCTGCAGACGGACGTACACCGCCAGAGCGTTGTTCCGGCGTTGACTCGGCGGCGAGTTTGGCAACGCCGCACAGTGGTTCAGAATGCAGTTATCCACGCCAAAAATACCCAAAAACCGACATTAACGGACAAAGTTAAAAGTAGGCGATTTTTGTCCTTCAACATATACTCTACATTTCAACAAAATTTTAATCAAATTGGTTCATTCTTCTGTCTTCTACGAGTTTGTCAACCTGCAGCAGTGCGGCGTAGAATTTGTTCTGCATTTTACGAAGCGGAATCATGCAGTTGGAAAAAATAATGTTCGCTTTGAAGAAGTAATGAATGTTGATATTTTTATTCCAATTAATTACAACATGTTTAAGCTTCAGTATGGCGTATTCGAAATTCATTTTGCGTGTTTTTTAAATTTAGTACAGCCATTGGAAGAAACCTGTGTTTTATGGTACAATTTTTTAATGAAACACAAAATACGAAAAGAGCGAACACAGACGTACACACGAGACCAACACCAAGCTGTTGTTTCGTAGTTAGGGAAGAAGTGTATAAAGTTTCAGCTGCCCGTTCTTGCCCGTTTATAAGTATTTTGATAAGACGTGACTTGCTGCGCTGTCAGCGGAGCGGATAGCCCGCAGTTACAAACCTACAAGCTAGCACGCACGTGTGTTACAGACGTGTTTATTATCTCGTTTGTAAATGTTATCTATTTACTACCACCCTGTCAGTGACTCACGCCGGGAACTGTCGACTGTAGCTCATTTGGGTGTCATTTCTTACAGTAG
>PNEQ01037480.1:0-10186 GCA_003012365.1 Medauroidea extradentata
GCGAACGAAAAATAATACAAGCTAGCCAAACTAACGTACTAAAATTATCGTGCCACGCATAGACTACGAACTAGTACCGTAGTTTAAGTAAATGTACTAGTTTTATCGTAAAACCGACAAAGGTCCATACCATAATTATGTTAAAACAAATAAATGCTACCGAGAATTATGCGCACGCGCAATCACACGATGTTTACAACTGCATGCACGTAGCAATCACTCAAAAACGCGATTTTTTATTGTTACGATTCAACAAAGTCCTGTTTCCGTAATAAACTAGAGATTATCCGTAATCCCGTAATACGATGGCTAAATCCGTAATAATTACGGAAAATCCGTAATACTTGGCAGCTCTGTGATGACCACCTAAACAGCACTCTTTAACGGCAATGTATGCCCCCGATACGTTTGTCTTACGTGCCGGCTGGTCAGGGCAATGTAATTATGTTGGAGAGTACCTAGCTTCTGCTACCTTCTTCCGTTCCCGTATAGGTTTAACTTATATTTTTGTTTTCAGTCTCACGCGAGCTGGTAGCCAAGAGGTCTTTTCCAGGACATGGATATTGTTTTATCATTCGGTTTCTCGGTCATTTTACGTTACAGACGAAAAATAATCTTTCTCCGTGTCCTAAAAAACACCATTCGGCTTCCAACTCGCATGCGACTGAAAATCGAGCTCTGTGTCTATTATGTAGTTCACTTCTGGTAAAGATCGTCACCTCTGACTGTCTTTCGAGAGCGACAGTGATTCAGATAGTTACTTGCGGCAATCTTTATATAGTATTGTCAAACACCTCTCTTTACCAGAATATCAATGTTCTTGGCAACACTGCAGATTTGCTCTTAAAACCTTCACACGTCGTTCGAAATAAAGTGAGCACTCAACATTTAACCTTTGAAAAAAATCACCAGACATTACTGCACGTAATTCGACATCAATAGTTGCCTTACAACTTGAATGATTGGCAGCGATTTGCTGAATGTAGTTCCGCGGATTTTCCTATTTAAACACAACCATACATAAATAAAATCAACTGAAACTGAAATATTTATACTTTATATCATTAATAAACTTTATTTATCGGACTATATAGGTAGAGGCACGATTATTTCGCGTATTGATTTTACGTCAGGTTGAACGCCAATAACGTATGCTTCACTCCTCCTCCTGTGATTAGACGAAATCGGTTTTAACACACATTTGACGACTGCAAGCTAGTTATAAATAAGGAAACAAGTCGTGAGGATATCATACGTACTACATGTTTGTACTGTTAGTAACTGTAACACGTATACAACTGAGAAGTCTAGGCTCTAGCCAGATGAATACGCGAAATACGCGTGCCTCTATATATAGGTAACCACCGGCTGTACAATATATCTTACACGCACAGACATCGAGTTACGTGTCCAGAGAGGTTAGACATTTCCCGTCGTTAATCGTTAAACGCGGAAAGATACTAATTGGGTGAAAGTAAAAATTTAGCAGGGCTTTTGCGAGTGCTCACTTTATCGTGAACAGCATATATACGTTGTATTACATCAACTCGTCGCTAGAAGAAAGTTAGTGTGTTGCGCTTACTATAGATAGCAGCACTGGTAATATGTTAGTATATGCGGCCAAGAGATATAGCAGCACTGGTAATATGTTAGCGTCTCCGGCCAAGAGATATCAGCACTCTTGTGTTGGATTTGTAGTTAGCGCGGCGCCCGGCAGTTATATTAATACACACACAGCTATGATTTACGAAATTTATTGCATACACAAGGGGAAATAATGTATTTATGTCTTCTTCGACGCAACATTTCAATCGAATTTGGTCAACGAGGATGGTCGTACAACACAACTTAAATATGTCCGCCATTTTCATGAAGTTTGTCTTTTAACACCATAGAACCCGATCTTTATATAAAGAGTCACGAGACTTTCGAAATACAGCCACGGTGCCATGATTAGTTAGAGAATAAGAATTCTCGTCGTAACCCAGTAACTGTCTTCGTATACAGATCGCACAACTTACTAAAAAATCTTACAGAATAAACGCACAAGTTCCGTAGCAAAAGTGAAAACGGAAAATATCAGTTTTTATTTACACGGTACCTGACGTGTGAACAGAACAATTATCTATCAACGTTGACCGCAGTTGTTCCTAGAGTTACTGATTTCTGGTGAACTTGTTTCAATGACTTACGTACACACCTGCAGATCTGTTTCAGGATCAGTGATTGGATGTTTATAACTCCCAGTGATCTGGCGGCTATCACAGACGTGTGGTGTCGCGGTAACCTTGTTATCACTGACACAGTCGAATGAGCATGTAACATACTGTAACAAGATGGTGCAAAGTCCTTCTCAGGTAAATCACTGGCTTCAATTATTCCAAACAAATACGAAGTCAGCAAGAGATGAGACGAGAGGATTTCACGGCCCTTTAAGGACATTGACTCGTAAAAATTCAAAATTTTATATTTGTGCCAAACACTGGTCAACTTTTACACATCAGATGACATGTCATTTCCCCAAATAAAATAAAAATTAGGTCCCATAGTTTCAGCATTATCACCTATCAAAGTCGCAAAATGGCAGTTGCGGTGTAGCCAAAATAATAAAAAATAATTAACAAGCAGAAACAAGATCATTCATATTAATTCTTAATGATGTGAGCTACTTCAAGACACTTTTGTGAACACAAAGGGATACGTTTCTGTATTTTTAAAAAATTGATGAAAATTAGTAAATTTTTGCATAAATTTGACCTTTGGCTACTACTGAAATTTTCAAAACTAACATTTGTCAACCATGTCATAAAATGCATTGATACACTAACTGTCAGTTACTGTAATTTTGAACTTATTAGTTAATTACTTTTTTTTTATTTTGGCTACACCGCAATGGCCATTTTGTGACTTTGATGAATGATTATGCAAAAACTATGGGGCCTAATATTTTTTTTTATTTTGGGAAAATTACGTGTTATCTTATGAGCAAAAGTTGAACAGTGTTTGGCACAAATTTAAAAAAATTAAATTTTACGGGTGAGAGTGGGGCGAGGTGGCGGGACAACACAACATCCACGGCCGAGCCAGAATTCGAACTCAGGACCCCTCGCACCGGAGGCCGGCAAAGTCTGCAAGAAGTGACGTTCAACCTGGTCAGAGGTACAATAATTGTTCTCTGAGACAGAGCCCAGTTGACCAGACAAAGAACTAACCACAATCAACTGAACAAGGGAGAGAGTAATGTATCCACAAGGTCATAGCACCACGAACAAGTGAAACCTACTTCCGCGTATTATACACCAACCCGCCTTTACAAAACAAACAATTCCGCATGGATTAGGGACAGTTTTTAACGCGGTAGAAGTTGACTGATTGATTGCCAAGTTGCAACATAACGGCTATGGTCAACCTTTCTTCTTTTGTTACGTGTGTACCTCAGTTTGAATGCGGTAGCACTAACACCGGAGTGTTGCGCTGCCATCGAATGTTTGTTTCCCTGTGAACTAAGCCGTGTCGCATAACAGCTGTCCTATCATACCAGTCGCATCACGTGATAGTTTTTCACTGTAGGGCCCAGTTTGAGATACGGACGTCAGCAGAGAAATATGAAAGTACAGTATGCCCAATTGGAAAGTGAAACTACACATAAATTAACTTGTTAATAATAATGTACAAGAGCTTTTTTAACAGTAAAAACACAGAATTTTCTTTACTTGTCTTTCATTTCTGAGGATTTCATCACAGGCAGACTACGCATTTTACAACCATATCAAAGATCAAATACATGCCTATGTGCCTCCCCGGGCCGCGGATGGCGCAGCGGTTAGAACACTGCCTTCCAACAAGACAATCCGAGTTTGATTCCCGGCGGGGCCAGTCCTCGGGATTTTCGTATGTGAATCGTCCCGGACGCTGCCGCAGGTCGGAAGATTCTCTTGGCGACCCCCCTTTTTCCCCGCCTACTCATTCCGGCACTGTTCCATACATTACGTCAGGCCGCACCAGCTTCAAAAGATCTCGACGTTAAGTGCTGGTCAAAATCTCTTCACTTTACTATTTGCTTCCACTTGTAAAAACATCCACCGAAAATGTTCCACTCCCCCCCTCCAAAACATTTAGGCCTATAATTAGGGGCTTGAAAAATTCGCGTTTTAATTAACGCGCATGCTAAAATTCCAGCAACTATAAGTTCGTGTCACTTTCGCAATTGGCCCTTGACTTATTTGACATCTCCTGGAAGTCTCTCAGCCAATAATAACAATATGCCTTAACGTGCCCCATATCACTGTGTCAGCCAACAGCTAATGAATAGCTCTGGTCTACTTGAATACACATGTATTCTTGGAGGCTAGCTTACAGGTAAGTGAACAAGCGAATTTTTCTGGTCTCTACCTATCTAAAGTTTACCCAAAACAAGGATTTTTTACTCGTTTCCTTTTTGAACACCAAAGATTGTGTGGCAAGTTTACTATCTTGTTCTGTCTAGGTAAGCGGCCGTATAAGTGGGCGTGAAGAGATCAGGCCCTAGTGGCTTGGTCTAGTGCATGAGGGCAGCGTTGTAAAACGCGAGGTATAACTGCAGGTAAGCGATCGTACACAAAGTGTGAAGAGACTAGGCCCTAGTGGCTTGGTCTAGTGCATGTGGGCAGCGTTGTAAGACGCGAGGTATAACTGCAGGTAAGCGATCGTACACAAGGCGTGAAGAGACCAGGCCCTAGTGGCTTGGTCTAGTGCACGTGAGCAGCGGTTGTTAGACGCGAGGTATTACTGCAGGTAAGCGACGTCTTACTGAATGTACGGGAAGCCCTGGCTGCAGAACAGTTCTTCGAGCTGAGTAACTGGACAGGTTACCCGCATCACCTCCCAGCAGGGAGACGTGTTCAAGGCAGGCCAGTGGCTGGCCGCCACTACAACTATGACGCAACATCCTCACTGCACTAGTCACACGACAAGACACAAGTATAGCCCGTCTCATATGAGAAGGCAGTTGTGTTGGCATACCTTTTTATCTCTGTTGCCATGAAATAAGCAGTATTTTACTCTGTCACAAGGGATTTTTTAATGCACACACTCGGCTGATTCTCAAACTATGCAGATTACAATAATTTCAAGTATTTTCCCGCAGAAGTTTGTACATATGATAGTCTTCAGAACTGTCACAAAATGTTAATGTCACACGAGACACTCAACTCTGCCGTCCATCCACGGCTGTAACAACTCTTTATTCAGGATGAACACGTATATCGACTGTACACAATAAAGTGTACATGCGCATTTAAAGACAGATTTACTGATATTGTTTTTAAAAAATGTGCTTTATTATTGTAACGTATCTATCCCGAGAAAAGTCGACTACTTGTTATGCTTCAAAGATGTGTTATCATTTTCAACAACTTGAATGCAACGATGCAAGGCACGGGACATAGATGTGGACGATTCACTGGCAGATATGATTCTCGCGATATTCCACCATTTCTAGTTATTGTTTTAGGTGCTCACTTTAAGGTTATTCTAGGGTAATTTTATTTCACATTGCTGCAAAACGTTTTTAACGAAACGCTTTAAAATTCAAGACTAAGAACAGTTATACGATGCACAATTGTACGTAGATGGTTTGCCATATAACGTATAGTCCATTCCAATAATAATAATAATAATAATAACTTTGTTTGATGTTGGCTTATTTTTATAACAAAATTGGCGATATTTTGAGTGTAAAATACTGAAAAAACCATAACGTTTATCGCTACCAAAAATAGGCACAAATTATGATATGATTGTAAAAATGAAAGGATTCTTGGATGAGAAAACTATGTTGCTTTAAATGAAATATTATTAAATCAACATAAAATTACAGGGCGTGGTACAAACGCACAGTGAAACACACCGTGTGTATTACACACACTTCTGCGTTTGATGGAAAAATATGAAACGGCTGTATATAAATAGGAATGACTCCATAAATTCACGCACAAGTAGCGAAAGTATACGAGTTATTTGACGCATTTTTTTATAAGCGAAGTTTGACGTACCATTGACTCTGTTATACAAAGACACATTCCTGTTGTCATTTCTCAGCTGCAGTGCTACAGCGCTGTACCGTACTCATCTATAGACTGTTCACGATAAAGTGAGCACTTATTATATTTTTCTTTAAGCCGTTCTGCAATGATATTTATTATTTTGTAACACGAAAACTACCCTGAAACTAAATACCACTGTTAAGCATTTCACCCCTCAAAACTCTAAATATTTGGCTCCAATCAAATACAGTTTTTTAATATAAGTGTTTTGGAGAGTTCATTTTAAAGTGAAAAGACTATAGTCACCTATCACTACAACCACTGACATCTTGCGAACATTAACTAATTTCTTCATCTTTAACAATTGTATAAGAATACACACATATTTTTTTTTTTTTTAATTTTATAATTTTAACGTATAGCTCGTGACAGCTAATTTAAATGTAAATTATTTTATTTCAGCAAGTCAGTTTTCGCATGTGGAAATCGTGCCGGACGATGCCGTTGGCCGAAAGGTTTTCTCGGGCGTCTCCGGCTTCCCCCACTCTTTCATTTCGACGCCGCTCCATACTCACCCCATGTCGCCCCTCACCGGCGCTAGACTACGACGTTAATCGCTGACCAAAAAATCTCAACTTATTCAGCAAGTCTGTTGGTTTCGACCTTTCGACCTGTAGTTACGGGAATACTACGAATGGTACAAATGCACATAGCAGAATAATGTAGACACTAGTAATTTCCAGAAAACTAACATTACTTTGTACAAATATAAAATGATTTGCTCACATTTGAACACCTCTAAGGAGGGGGGGGGGGAGTTTACCGAAAAAACTAAACTGTTTTAAAAATGTATTTATTTGTACGCGGGGTGGTTCGTTTTATAGACATACGTTGCAACTAATTTTTACTGTACTGAAAAGTTTTTACAGTCCATACTTTTTGTGTAATAGCATATTTAAGTACTACTTTGAATAAAACTGTTTTATGCAAGAAAGGAAATCCAATCAACTTACCGAAATAAAAATATTTACCCTAAGAACAGGGCTACAGGCTATTACTTGACAAGTATATAAAATCCAAATTGATTATTTGTATTTTTAAATCTAAGAAAAATACTTAAATACAAAAGAAAAGGCACTGCCGTTTGTAAACATGTACATATTTTCATAGCTCGTGACATTGTTCTCCAGTGCGAATTTTTTCATTTCAGTTAGTAAGTTGGTTTTCATTTATTGCATTAAAGTATTTTATGGAATTTTTATTTTTTATGCTCTAACACGAAAACTATGAAAGCTAAAAATGTTTTGTTACAGTAAAAATAGTCACAACATCTCGTACAAATATAATTAATTATTAAAGCAATTATAATTTTCAGTGAACCATATCCTTAAGTTGGCCGCCTGCTCAGGGAGCCTAGCGGAATGCATATCTTCGGCCGTTACAAAAATTCGAAAACTGCTAAACACAAGCTTAGAAATATAATTGAAGATACGTTACACGTGTGCATACCTATTTTAGGTTCACCACTACGCATTAAAGCATATTTTCAAGCGGCCGAAAATTACACAAAAAAAAATGATTTTGCAATCATTTTAAGTTATAAAAACCATGGCCTAGAATCTTTTAAAAGGAATACGTCTAGGCGGGTGCAATACACCATCTTTAATATTACGTCATACATATATAGGTTCGTATCTGTATGTCTTGTAGAGACTACTCGGCGAGAAAACTGCACGCCAGTCCAGTGACGTGCACCTAGAAGCTATGATGCACGTGATGTGTCGTCCATACCGCTTCCGCACTGCATGTTATAAAATTCAATATAGAAACACTACAAAACAACCATCCTAGACAATAATATCTAGTAACTTGCCCTACTAATTAATTTAGAATAAGTCTACAGTAAAGTCCCCAACGCATATTTCTCTTATTGTGCTTTACGATTCTGGCTGACACATTTCATGTGAAGTATTCTTTTGCAGATAAAATATATCGAAAGCACGTCTAGTAGTATATCTTAAAAAAAAAAAAACCCCTCTCTAAACGCGCACCTGCTGAATAAGATTAAGATTAAAAATTGCATTACTTGCAGCAAGCGTATAATTTTGAAGAACCACTATGTTCGTCTTTTTTATTTTCAGAGGCATGTCTCGGGCAACTGTAATAGTTATGTCTACAACTGTCGTCAAACACGCTCTAACTTAATTAACGAATCTGTAAGCAGGCGATGGATGTGTCAAATACAGTAGGGTAACCATGGATGTTCCAACAATACTTTCTCCCCTGAGTGTACATCTTGTAGTTGGTGTTATTGCAGGAGGTGTACATACAGGCGGGGAGGATTGGGGACGGGTGCTGACCAGCCAGATTGACCGGCACTTCTGCCGTGATAACCAGTGATGGCCAACTTCCTTATCTACTCCATGTCCCCTAGAGCAGATGATGCTGCGTGTGTCTGCACCCACACATCTCGCACATGCGTGAGCTGCACCAAACACTTTGCTAACATTCCTCGTCACGAGTGTGCGTCTGTCTCGTGCTACCACAAGTACACTGCAGTGGCCCAATGAATGCGTTGCTAGCCTAAATCATGACTACATGCAACACTGAGTTGTCTGTGGAACATTAGACTCACTGGTGTTCGGGATAAAACGAACGCTTCTGAAACCCTCTCAGTTACTTCTTTCCTTCCATATAATTTATACTTTCGTGTTAATTTTTTATATTATGGCCATGCTCTCTTGTTTACACTTTTTAGCTACTTTAATTTTTTACGCCTAAACGAGAGCAGATATAAAAAATTGGTCAGCAGTTTTGTTTCAAATCGTCTTCTCCATGTTCGCTGATTTTTTCAAGTACGTAATTAACAAAATTCTGATTCAGAGGAAAATAAATAGTCACATCATCCTTATTAAAGACGCCTTTTGTCGCTGAGACAATTACTCAGTAACACCCATAATGTTCTGTGTTTGCTCCGAGTTACAAATCGCGCAATAAAACAGTAGAAATGCAGTTACAGTCACAAAATTACTTCGTTGGAACAGAAAATGTTACAAAATATTCAGTAGCTGCATCGCCATACTTAATTCAGTATTTACTCTGCCACAAACAATCCCGAAAGGGTATCAATATATTTGATATTTCATGCCCTAAATGTTAGTCCATTACATATTTGCAAACTGTTAAATAATAAATCAATTCGATATTATCTGATTTTTGTTGTAAGATAAAGAAGATTGTGTTATGTCTTATCTTACAACAAATTACATATAATAGGGATGTAATTTATTATTTTAAAAAGTAAAAAGAAATATTTAACAGACAGTATTTAAAGTATGAAACGTCAAACATTTAAGAGGAGTCCTTCGCGGAGTCAAATTTCCACCTTTGACAGCGTAGCGATAAGAGCCAGAGTACTACGCTTGACGAGAAGCATATCGCCTCTATTCGCAGCGCGCCAAACTGGCGTGCAAGGTTTCCGTTGTAGTCTTCTTACTATGGGACTTTAAGCGGTGGCCTCAACATTTTATTATTGAATAGTATGAAGTAAATACCAACGCATGCCTCTCGTTTTGCACATTACGAATTCAGGTAATATTTTCGGAGTTACAACAGTCTAAAAAAACCGTTTTTAGCCATTTTGAGAGGCCCGAACATCATGTTTCTAACAAGCGTGCTGCATTTTTGAAAAAATATAAACGTGGTTTCAAGTGTGTGTTCTTTTCGTAGGTAAACATAATATGAATATCTTAAGCGATTTCGCGTAAAAATGTATGCGCGTGACACGCTGCAACGCCGTCCATGCGTCAGTCGAGGACTCATCTTAATACTCTTCCACTAAAACCCGTAAGAGGGAAAATGCTGTAAATCAAATGTGGCCACGTAGCGTCACTCTTGTAGGGGCACCAGACACAGACACCATGTAAGTCATAATCCTCGTGCTTGTTTTGTGTTCTAAATATGCTACTGTGGTTTACACAAATAAAATGTACGTTATTCGAGTATTAAATATATTTGCAAATTATATTCATGTTTACATTAGATTGACCAAACATAAAAATAATTCTTCTGTCTCTTGCAAATTAAACAAATCCTCCATGGATAACTATAATAATATGATGTGTTCATTTATAGTACTCTAGTGACTCCACATACTCCCCTTC
>PNEQ01037481.1:0-21402 GCA_003012365.1 Medauroidea extradentata
ACGACAATGGTGATATGTGCCCAGCCGAACCTCAAGCAATGCACATATACAGACACAAAGCCACATCAGCGACACTTGTTCGGTGTGGGATGAAACCCACAGTGGAAACACTTGTCTGGTGTGCGTCACCCACGACAATGGTGATATGTGCCCAGCCGAACCTCAAGCAATGCACATATACAGACACAAAGCCACATCAGCGACACTTGTTCGGTGTGGGATGAAACCCACAGTGGAAACACTTGTCTGGTGTGCGTCACCCACGACAATGGTGATATGTGCCCAGCCGAACCTCAAGCAATGCACATATGCTGATAGAAACCAAACCAGCGTCACTTGTTCGGTGCGGGAAGAGACCCACAGTGGAAACACTTGTCTGGTGTGCGTCGCCCATGGTAGGTGTGATGGTGTCATGCTATCCTCAGATGAGTGCGCATGCAGGCATAAAGACACAGCCAGCGACCCTGTGGGAAAGGTCATACCTTGGAAAGCACTCCAACGATGTTTTGGGAGGGGGTAGGTTGACAGAATAATAACGTTGGGAGATCGATTTTCACAACTTCATATTTTCAGCAGCGTGGGCAGTTTCATTTTTAAAGTAATCAGGCTTGTTCATTAATTACATGGCACATTTCAGACATAGGATGGCTTGATCTTCACAATTTCCGAGACGCTTGCTTGGTAAGGCTTATCTACGACTGTTATTGCTGGAATACAAACAATACGGTCTGATAACTATCACTTATTTAGGCCTACTTATTCGATGATAATTATGTAATTTGTCGTGTTTCAAATATCTCAAACTTATTTGCTGAATTTGATGTCAATAATAAGTCATGCGTGTAAAGGTAAATATTCGTGTACCGTAACTATTTCAGCGAACTTGAAAGTTAGTAACCAATGCCAAAATACAAAATTTCTCGACTGTTGTAGTCTCCGAAATTGCTCACATACCTTCGCAAAGTATTAAGTATAATTCTTCATATCTTATCAGCTGGATATTGAATTTAAAATATTTTGGGTTGTTACAGCTGAGGAGTAGTAACATTTAGTATCTAAAAGTTGCATTATTTTTAACTAAACTATATATAACTAAAGTTTATGCGTTTAATTTGTATTTGAAAAACATTTGCCGTAAATTCGAACTTACCTTTAATATTTAATGACATTCACTAAGTTGATCAGGAAAGCGTTTATAGTCTGTTAATTTTTGGCCATTTTCAACTCAGTACATTCTTTATACTTAAGAAATATGTTTTTCTAATATTTTAGTTCCAATTAGATAACATTCCAAAAACTATTATTCTTCTACTTATTTATCCTGTTAGGTATAAATATGAGTAAAATGAATTCACTACAGTGCAACATTTTAACTGTTGTATTAACGGTTTTCATATTTACAAAATGTGGTAAAGCATGTGTGATTGGCTGGGCTGTCGGCAAATGAGAGGCAAATACTCTCCTGATTGGCTGAGAATTTTGTATTTATGTTGGCTGGTGTTCTACCAAGACTGTCAAACATAAATCTGTTTATTTGTTTTTTTATTTATATTCTGTAACATTGTTTCTTTTTTTTTATTCAAGGCAACCACAAATGCTTTGCCACGACTGGCCGAGCAGCTTCGAAACCATACAGGATACATAAGCCCCAATTTTCTAGCGAACTTCATTCGCATCTTGGTGTTCCCACCAAATGAGTCTCAGCCTGAAGACGGGGATGGATCGCAATCTTCGTAACGTTGCATTTTTCACTTTTTTTCGTTGGTTTTAACTTGTGTTGTATATTGTCTTGTGTTTGTTGTCCACTGTTTATTGTTTTTTGTCTATGTCCATATTTTTTTCATATTGGGAATCTGGTTCTGTAATTATGTCTGTCTTCTGTGTCTGGGTGTTGTATTGACTTTCGACTGAATTCTATCTCTAGAATTCTTTGTTGTCTAATATAACAATTTTTTAAAAAACGGACAGAATTCCGCTGGGAATGCTTTTTTTATAGTTTTATAGTTTTATGAGTGTTTTATATTTCTTATATCTTGTTCGTTTTCGTACTTTGTCATTCAACACAGGTCTAATCAGCAAAACATTAGTAATGGCGTATGTCCACAAACCAATAAATTCTAACTGTAAACTCCCATTGCAACAAACCTTTAAAAATATCTTATTTGTTTAATTTAGGATAGATAACCCATTTAAAGAGACAAGTAACTTAACTGTTTCTTTCAAGTTCTGCTTATGTATTCAGAGTAAATTCCGGACTGGACAGAAAAGCGAGTGGTGACAACACGAAACAAACATGAAATAATTAAGAAGGAAAGGTCTGTATGTAGGTATTGCACCTACTGCAACACATGTATATGCTGACTCTGGAGGAGAGGGAGGAGGTATAGGGTGACATCATGGTATGGAGGCGAGGAGTGTCACGTGATGAGCATGTGATTAGAATGCATGTGCTGACTTGGGAAGAAGGGAAAATAATAAAGGCTTGAGAAGATGAGGGAGGGGATAGACATCTCCCATAGACATAGTGTAAGATATTGGGGGAGGGTGCTAAGGAGGCCTTGTCTAGGTATATAGTGTTTTTTTTAATTTTAATAGAAAAATATACTTTCTGTATGAGGTATGAGTGGGGTTAGGAAGGAATGCGAAATCGAAATGTTTTCGGAAGGCTTGGAGGAGACCACTATAATTAGTTTGATTGAATTTATTATAATTCGTTCAAGGATAGGTGGAATAGAAGTTGGGTTTAAGATATTAGAATGGGGAATGGTAGTGAGTCCGTCCAGGTGTGGTGTATTTATTTGCGTTGTTTAATTTTCTCTAAAAATGTATTTTTCACTATGAAACATGAGTGGGGTGTGTTTAGAATTCAAAATCGAGAAAATTTCGGAAGACTCTGAGAAACCCTCTATATTTTATTTGATTGGATTTTATGGAATATGTTCAGGGATGAATAGGAAATGAGTTGGGATTAAGTTATTAGCTTTGGGGAGGATGGGGGATCCCACAGGTGTGGTATAAATTTATACTTATTCTCTCTAAAATATGTATTTATTATAAAGTATGAGTGGGGTGTGATTGGAATGTACAATCGAAATATTTTGGGAAGACTCGGAGAAAACCCCTGTATTTTAGTTTTTTGGATTTACTGAAACTTGTTCGGGAATAGCTAGGAAAGGGTTCGGATTTAAGTTATTAGCATGGTAAAGGGTTAGGGAACCTTGTTCAGGTGTGGAATAGTTAATTACTTAATTATTTTACTAGAAAGATGTTTTTACATAATGAAGTAAGGGTAGGGGTTGATAGGAATGATAAATCGAAAAAATTTCGTAAGACTCTGAGAAAACCCCTATAGTTTATTTTATTGGATTTATTGTAAATCTCTTCAGGAATAGCTAGGGGGTGTAGTGGGGGAGCTCGCCTAAGTGTGATATAGTTAATTACTTAAATTGATTTTGTTAAAGAGATGTTTTACGTTATGAGGTGAAAGTGAGGTTAGGTTGGAATGAAAA
Source organism: Medauroidea extradentata (assembly GCA_003012365.1). Classification (NCBI taxonomy): domain Eukaryota; kingdom Metazoa; phylum Arthropoda; class Insecta; order Phasmatodea; family Phasmatidae; genus Medauroidea; species Medauroidea extradentata. The sequence goes on from PNEQ01037481.1 coordinate 3,510, forward strand.
TTAGAAAAATTTTTCGGAAGACTCGGAGAAAACCCCTGTACTTTTTTTTATTGGATTTTATGGTAATAGTTCAGGGATTGCTAACATATGAGTCGGGTTTAGGTTATTAGCATGGGGAAGGGTGGGGGGGACTTTGTTCAGCTGTGGTAATGTAGTTTACTTAACTTATTTTGACTAGAAATACATTTTTATATAATGAGGTATGAGTGGGGGTTGGTAAGAATGCGAATTGGTAAAAAATTTCTGAAGACTCGGATAAAACCCCTTCAAGAATCTTACCTCTATTTAAGCAAAACAATTGACGACAGGTATCGCGGACAAGATGGATGCCGGAAACATTTGAAAGTGACGTCATCTAAGTTTGCGGCGGTGACATCATCCAAGATGGTGGTGGTGACGTCATCCTAGATGGTGGCCAGTGACATCATCCAATATGGCGGCCGGTGATGTCATCCAAGATGGCGGCGGTGATGTCATCCAAGATGGCGGCCGGTGACGTCATCATCGAATCCTACAATCCTATCCCCCATCCACTTGTCCCAATCTCCCCCAAAATATTCTACTAACATGGTAACAATAACTAGAACTCTTTAATAACGTTCTCGCAGGAAAGAACATTAACTCCGGCCTCAAAAATGTGGCTAAATTGTTAATATTGTGCTAATTTGCACGGGACAATTCAACGGAAGTTTCCGGCGCCCGGCACGACCGACAGCTGCTTCAGTATGTGTTCGAACAGAAACGAGAGAAGCCAGCTGTTGACCAGTCTATATCAGTTTGCTGCTGTGACGTCAGCTACGCCTTGATTTGTCTTCGGTGTGTTGTGTTAAGCCGAGAACATTCTGTATTTATGTTTTCAATGTGGTTGGTAAAACTGTTTAAAATAGATAGCGCCGCCATAGTGAAGAGGGCGTTGCTGATCGTGTATGATGTAATTATAACTGTATTATAATTGGACGATTTAGATTAAGTGGGAGTATATTCTCTACTGTAAATAGGCATCTAATTGATCCAATATGTGTACTTGGATGCCTGGTGTGTCATGCTGGATGTCATGCTGGATCGCGTGTTAAAAGTTAAGTAGATGTATGTTTGAAAGCTGTAATTTTCTGTATGTATGGGTACACTTGATCCATGTATGGTAGTAAACTTTGAGCCTTTGGAATATTTAAAACAAGATAGTTATCTATTTTTGTAGGAAATTTATAAAACAACACTATTATCCATTCAGCATGCATCTTGGAATATTTAATTACTATTGTATTTTATATTAAGGGCATAAATATTTGAAATCTTGTTGAAAGCATGCAATGTGTACACAAATATTTTTGTACTAATTTTGCATGTGATGGAATCGCAATTATCATGCATGGATGGTAAGGTGGAAGTTTTTGATTATGTGCTTTTTGCCTGTAGAATTTTTGTGCTATTATATGCTATATTTAAACACAATTAATAGCATATAATTTAAAACTATTTTATTATGCAAATGTCTCCATTAGACGATCCCGAATGTAATGCATACATATATTTTTAGCATTAGTTGTTAAAGCTGGTAAAATTTGAATGGCGAAATCCATGCACAGATGAATAACTTGGTTTTGGAAGCAACAGTTCAGAAGCAAAACTCTGTATATTGAAGAACCACTCCAGAAACAAAACTAAGTACGTCCTGGTACAAATGAATGGATAATAAAACAGGATACATTTACTTTACATCTGGCCATGACTTCTGTTTAATAATAAGTTTCAGTTATGTAGAGTATTGTATTTCATTGTCACTTTCCTTTTCTGTGATCCCCTTATGTGCTGCGATAACAACGAAGTGGGAAAGGCAGACTTCAAAATTTCAATACTAATGCAGAACTTGGTAAATCCTAACTACAGCTGCAAAACTAGGGATGTCCAAATGATTTTATCAGTTCTTTAAATTTATGTGTGTCCAATATTTTGGGGTATTTGCGTACGTAATAAGCATCACTAGCATATCAATAGATTTCTAATCATTGTGGAATTAAGACTGGACATTTTTTTTCCATTTCCTGAAAAAAATAATTCTCTAGGACGTACTCAGTTTAGCATATGGGCGACTCATACATATACGTTACTGAATTGTTGATATAATTTTTTTTTAAATCGTTAACAAACCTTTACAATTGTAGGTATTGGTAATATTTATGATGTTGTAGTTGGGTAAACTGGTATCAAATTTGCTCTTTGCTTGATCTATTTTTCCATCTCTAAAAAAAATTTTTTTTCCCAGTTTTTGTCTTTCCCTGAGGATCTGCGGTCCCCAAGCTAAGAACAGTGGTAGCAGATATATTCTTGGGTTGTCTTGTGGAGACGGGTTTTATTAGGGGTTTTCTCGGGCAACACCAAGGGGCGTTGCAAGGCTGCGTGCACACTCTGCTTCTCAGGGTTAAATCTTTCAGGATTTATATTATAGGCGAGATTTCAGAGTCGTGGGACTTTGTTTATTGTTTGAGCTAAACTGAATTACGACAGTTCTTAGATACTTACGGTGTTGGATGCGACGGAATTTACACTCTCTCAGAGCTTAAAAGAAGGGCCATCAGGGTGTGTGACATTGCTAGGGGTAAGAGATCTCGAGAGATGTGGTTAATTTTGGGATGTGTGTTAATTGTGCTTCATCTCTTCTTTTTGCATTAAGTGTAATTGTAAGGGGGCCGACTTGTTTCGAATTTTACAGCTGATTTTCTTCATTGTGTATACTCTTTACTTGTGAACTGAAAGTGCACGATGTCCGCAGGCTGGTTTCAGAAATTATAGAAATCATCGCTAGCGGCTATGCTTACCGACGCCGGGGAGGAGGTACTAGCAAAAACAGGATTGACCAGCTGCGCATCAAGGCCCGCTGTTTGGTTAGGCGTTCTACACAGAATGGTGATAAGAGTGAGTCCCAGCCTCTGATAAAATCCTCAATTAGGATACCAATGGAACTTCAAAATTAGCTACCAGTGATTAAATCGACTCGTTCAAATGAAGTTCTAGATTATTAGATTCACCATAATTAGGTGTTGTGGTTGGAATTTCGTTCTAGTCAGACTATTTACTCCTTAGTAGTTTTTGAGGTACCTGAGCTGTTTCAGACTAATTGTGTCAAGCTCGTCAGGAAGGTTGGTTCTTTTACAAATTTTCACGTGAATGGTTGCACTAGTTTCCTCTGAACATGCTCTTCTGAAGTTGCATTTACAGCTGATGTAAAAACATCAGCGGGCAAACTAGACAATGCAGGAGTTTATTAAAGAGGTCATGGGCTTAGTTTTTGTCTTAGGAATGCCTTGTAATGAGTCTTATTTTACTAAACTCATGTTTAACAATTTTTTGCCTGGAAATAGTCATTTCGTTATGTTTGTGGATAAGTCTACCTCTTTAAAGCCGTTATTGGATCTAGTAACTGGTGTATAGTAGACTATTAGAGATAGTGCTGAACAGAATGAAGGAGAAGTATTTAGCTCAAATGGGTAGGGAAAGGACAAGGTGAACATTTACATAATGTTTACTCAAAATAAGCAGTTATGCAAGTGCTTTAGTATCCTGAGCCAATGCAGTAGCACAGTTTCTAAGAGAAAAAAATTAACAGGAAGTCGTTATACCCAGACTAGTTTTGATAATAGTAACTGTAAGGTTTTCGTGAGTAATGCTTCCCAAATAGAGAATCCAAAGAAAAAAAGTAGTAGTGAAGGGAAATAATCCTAGACCTCCTTAGCCAATGTTAATTGTTATTTTTGTGGCAATTGAGATCATTTACAGGCTTGATTCCTCATGCGTCTTCAGACAGTGGATATTCATACAATACAAAATTTTTCCTTGAAAAGGAAGCATGGTTTGTTGTATGCTGCTATGCAGATTATATACAAAATAGAGGTTTCAGCTTTGTTTGATCCTCGAGCTTCTTGTATTTAATTAGTCAGGGTTTTTATAATCAGTTGTTTGGATTTTACTAAAAAGGTCAGTATCACTTAGAAGGAGAGAAAAAATAGGATGTTCTGTAGCTGATGGTGGAATGATATAGGTCTATTCGAAGAGTCGAGCAATTTAAAATTATGTTGGGGGACCCTTTCCTGGTAATTTTGGTTTAGAGTGCTGCTTGTACTCAATCATGATATACCTGTGGGTCTTGACTTCTTAGGGAAAACCCAAACATCTACACACACGTCAATTAAGTTATTAGTGTCTTTTTTAAACAGTTCTATTGCTTTGTCCGATAAATATATTAGGTTCAGACTTATGAAAGATGAAGTTCTTGTTGATTTTCAGAAATATGAATTGCAAACTTTAAAATCTGAGGTTTCTGATGTTATCACTATAAAGTTTGGGTATTTTATACAAAATCCCATTCATCTAATTAGAATTGATGGTATTCCAGTTACTTGCTCCCAATCAAAGTTCTCCTACTAATGTGAAAGCTTTTCAGAAATTAATTAAAGATTTAGAAAATGTAGGTATATTGGAAAAGTCCTGTAGTAATTATGCTAGTGCATTTTTTGTTATCAAAGTAAGTGCCTGGTCTAGACTAATCTTTTGTTACCAGTTAATGAACAATAAAATGTATGCTGACCTCGCTCTTTGCCCACAGTTGAAACTGTTTACCAGCATGTTGTAAAGGCAAAATATTTTACCATATTCCTGCAGCGCGATTTGCGTGAGGATTCTCGGGATCTACTGCCTTTCGTTACCCCTTGGGGACATTAGTAATACACTCTCTTACCGACAGGAGTGAAGTGAGGTCTACAAGCTATGTCTTGGATTTTGTTTCAGATATTAGGGGAGTATTTTTATAAATTTTTGTTAACATACATTGAAGATGTTTTGTATTTACATTGTATCTTTTGAGGAGCACTTAGAATAACTGTGTATTTTTCTTACAGCATTTCGTAATGCAGGGTTGACTGTCAACCAGGAAAAGCAGACTTAGGCAAAAGCCCATGTGAAATATTTTAGGCTTTTATTTGTGAAGGAAGTTGTTATTATATCCGGAAAAGATAAGACATATTGTAAATTTTCCTGTGCCGAAAAATGTCAACGGAATCAGGTGTTTTCTTGGCATTGTTCGATTTTGTGTTAAATTTATTCCTGATCTTGCTAAACTTGCTGTTCAATTAAATGTGTCAAAGCAAAGTGGGTGTGAGTATATTTGGACTAAAGATCATGATCATGCTTATCTTAAACTTAAAGAAAAATTGTTCCCTCTAGGACCACAATTGTCAAACATTGACAAGGGTTTCATTCCAAAGGTGGATACTAACTCTAGAGGTGTAGGAGCAGTCCTGGAAAAAGAAGTAGATAAGGGTAATGTTCCCATAGCATTTAGGCTACTAGCAGATTATGGACTGCTTCAAAACTAAACTAATGCTGTGTATGAAGAGGAAATTTTCGCTGCTTTGTTTGAGATGGATAAATTATTTCTGATCACGTTGTGAGTAATTAATATGTCTTGTATAAAGGCAACCAGGCCCTTAATTGTATCTTGTCCACCAAAAAAAATGGTTGGATGTATTGCTCATCGGCTAGTGAGACTTACCAAGTATAAATATGTATCGCAGCAAAATAAAGGTGTGGAAAATAGTGAAGATTGTTTTGTCGAGAATGTTCGATGCTGATGAATTTCAGGTTAGTGAGGAAATAGGTTTGGATCCAGATTAAGATCAGGATATGATTGAAGTTGCTGCAGATCAAGAATAGGAGTTTGCAGAGAATGGAATGTGTCAGGGACAGGATGTAGGAGTAAATTTTGTTGAAGCTGTAATGGTTGCCTAATTTGGGGTTCGTCCCGCTTTTCCTCAAGTATATGCTCTGCAGGAGCACCAGCAAACTGATCCTGTGAAAATTTGGGAAAAGGGATTAGTGAAGGTATAACTTCTTTCGAAATTTGTACAGGTGTATTCGGTTATGTGGACAGTCATGGTACATTTAATATTTTTTTTCCGACAGCATTGCATAAGATGTTTTTTCATATATTATCATTAATCTTATTTTGGGGGTTATTTGGGTCAAACAAAAATGTTGTCGAAAATAAAGTAGACGATTTGGTGGCCAAATATGAAGAATGATGAGACTCAGTGGGTATTATGTTGTAAAGATTGCCAAATGGTAAAAACTGGGAATATTCGTGCTTAGTGGACAGTGTTCTTTGTAGTGTGTCTATCTTGATATCTTTGGACACTTACCTCGGTCTAAATCAGGATATACACATATTTTGTTGGTTGTTGATTGTTTTTTCAATTTTGTGTATTTCTTTCCTCTTAGAAGTATGAAATCATTCGAGATACATACAATTTTCATAAATTCGGTTGTTTCCTATGTTTAGTTCACCAGTATATTTAGTAACGTATAATGCTACCAAATTTGTCTCAACAGAAATGAAAAATTTAGCTTTATCTTGGGGAGTAAAATTAGTGCAGACCTCTCCATATTACCTTAACGCTAACCTTGGGGAAATATAAAACAGAAAATTTAAAACTGTTTTACGAAATTTTCAATTTGATACTCATAGGCAGTGGGATGAGATGTTGAGTAATTCAGTTTCAGCATTTAATAATGTAGCAAGTAATTCCACTAAATGTGTTCTATCAGAGCTATTGTTTGGATATCCTGTGCTTTATCATTTTTCTGAATATGTGGCGTATTTCTTCGTTTGTCTCGGAAAACACTGACGTAAAGAATATTCATGAGTTTTGGAAATAAGGTAATGCCTATTGAAAGAAGTTAATACTAATTTCAATAATTATCATAACAGGTTAACAAGGTGCTATAATGAGTCTGTGGGAGCAGTAACTTTTAATGTTGGTGATAAAATCCTCCTTGTGTCTCATGTACTTAGCAAAAGGTTGATCGAGTTAGTGCTAAGCTTGTGCCTAAGAATATAGGGTCATTTTTCATTAGAAAGCTTTTTTTACTCCGGTGACTGTATTATTAAAGGATGTAAGAAACCCAGGAAAATTAAATAAGGCTAATGTATCTCAATTGAAGGCATTTAAAGATACAATAGTTTGACTCCCAGGAGTCCGAGTGTCATATCTTGTCATGTTTTGCCTGTTTCGCATCATTTTTATATTTCATGTGTTATGTCATGCTCAGTTTAAATGGTTTAGTGTGAATTTATTTGAATTGTTGTTAACCTAGATGGATTAATGTACAATGTAAAGTAATAGATTAGGGATGTAAGGAATACCCAAGAATCTGAACTGAGAATGAAAAAATTAGCTGGCACATTTCTGGTGGAGCAAACTGAGATTTTCTTTTAATGTGCTCCCATTTACTTTGTTTCAGCGGAGTTCCACTGGAATCGAAGAGAGTAAGAGGATGTAGGAAGCCGTTGCCTGATCTCCAACAGTCCTTCGACGCCCCCAAGATGAGCTGTATACCTGGGGCTGCTGGTGACCCATTTGGAGTTCGAGTTGCTTCCAATGATGTTGACTGGCTGGGTGCTGCTTCTGCCTAGTCCTTGGTGGATGATGGAGCAGAGATCTACTAACCATGCTTCCGGAGGAGGAGTTTCTGTTCTTCTCAGCATCTTGTCAGTTGAAATGGAAATTCTTTGGATTTGGCAGATTGCTGTTGCTACTGATGGCGGACTGAAGATTTTGGTGTCTGCTGGTACTCTGGGCAAGTGGGTTGGTGCCTTGGACAAAATGTCTTCCTGTCCCTGAAGATTTGGTTGATGTACTCAAGACGATCATACTCTCAGGGTTCTTTCTCGTGACTGGCCACCATGAGAAGACCTCTGTTGCTGAGAATATGAGAGCGTGTTTTAATCACATTGTATGGAACTTTGCTGCCTACCCGACCAAGTTAAATTTGAGCTTTTTTTATTATATTTACTGAAGATGAAAACTAAACTCTTTAATAACTTGCTGCTGTTTCACATACGAAAGAACATTAACTCCTACCTCGAAACTACGGCTGAATTGTTAGTATTGTGCTAAATTGCTCCTGTCAATTTAACGGAAGTTTACGCCGCCTGGCACGACCGACTGCTGCTTCGGTGTGTGTTCAAATGAAACGAGGGAAGCCAGCTGTTGCCCAGTCTACGTCAGTTTGCTGCTGTGACGTCAGCTACGCCTTTATTTGTCTTCGGTAGCGACGTATGTTGTGTTAAGCAGAGAATATTCTGTATTTATGTTTTTAATGCGGTTGGTAAAACTGTTTATAATAGATAGCGCCACCATAGTAAAGAGGGCGTTACTGATCCTGTATCAGTTTATATACCAGTAACTTTATTATGATTCGACGATTTAGATTAAGTGAGAATAGATTCTCTACTATAAATAGGCGTCTTATGGATCCGATGAGTATACTTGGATTCCTGGGGCGTCAAGATGGATGGCATGCTGGATCTCGTCATAAAAGTTAAGTAGATGTCGGTTTGAAAACTGTAATTTTCTGCATTTATGTGTACACTTGATCCATTTTGAGTAGTAAACCTTGAGTCTCTGAAATATTTACAACATAATAGTTCTCTATTTTTATACGAAGATTGTAAAATAGCACTATATTCTACTCAGCACGCACCTTGAAATATTTAATAACTATTGTTTTTTTATTTTAATGGCATCATTATTTGGAAACTTTTTTTAAAAGTATGAAATGCAATGTGTAAACAAATATTTTTGTACTCATTTTGTATGTGATAGAATTGCAATTACCTTACAAGTGTACTAATGTGAAAGTTTTTTTGATTATGACTTTTTTCCTGTAGGAATTTTGTGCTATTGCATGCTAATGGTGAAAATAAATGTTATATACATATTTTATGTTACTGAATTGTGGATATATATATATTTTTTGAATTCATTAACGAATCTTAACAATTGTGTGCCTTGTAATTTTTTTTAGTTACGTAGTTAGGTAAACTGCTATTATGTTTGCACTTTGGTTGTTCTATTTTCCCCTCTTCAAATGAATATTTTCTTCCAGCTAGGTCTTTCGCTGAGGATCTGTTGTCTCTAGGCTGAGAACAGTGGTGACACATGTATGCGCGCTATACTTGGGGGTGCCTTGATGAGAAGGATTTTCTCAAGTGTTTCCTCGGGCACTATCATGGGCGTTGCAGCCCACACATCTCTCAAATGAATAAAGGCCCATGTTAAAAATGCCAGTAGTTATAGTTTGAAAGAAAATGCGATTAGACCAATCTGAGACAACCATACAAAAGAAAAAACTTCTGCTTCAAACAGGTTTTTTTTCTCAGAATGGTTGTACAGATGCGGTATGAACTCCGTGAAGTGAAACCTGTACCCCAGACATTGAAATGTAAATCCGCAAATTCAAGCTCAGCGAAGCTCAATAATCTTTTACTAATGTAGCTGCGCGCCAGCATTATTCCTAGTAAACACATTTATGTTTGGCATCATTCACGTATGAACGTCAGTAAAATCCTATCAAAAACTTGGCGCCAATTATGTTTTGACAGTTTATATTATGTAGTACTGCTTTCTTTCCATGCACTTAAACATAGCCGCAGACACATTTTAAAATATACATTGTAAACGACGCATCTCAAAAATTTGCAGCAAGATAGCCGTCTAAGTTGCTTTGGAACATATTCTTCGCAAAGGTAAAACAAAATATACATTAAAATTAATGGAAAAACATCAGCTCAAGAAAGCTGGCAATATTCATAACCACCGTAAAAAAAAAGTTATCAGAAGGGCTTATTACATGATGAGGATTTTCTGAATGGCGTATATCACACCACGTAATGATGCAATGTTTATGATTTAAGTTTTTTTTTTAGTTATGCAAAAAGGGAATTATTGTGACTTTAATTTAAAAAAAAATAATACATTTCATTATAAATATGGGAGTATACACATACTGTAATCACACCAATTTGAGGGATTTGCGCCCTATTGCGTGCGATGGTTAAGCATTTTAGATTTTAAGTACAAATTATTAAACAGTTGTCAATAGTAAACAATAAAGGGTGTCTCAGTACGTCTGCTTTCCTCGCATAACATTCAAAATGTTTACGTTTATCTGTGCAGTGAAGTGAATAACTAACTTTAGGTATATTCCAAACCATGGACTTTATTGCTTCCCATTAGGCCTTTTTTATTATTTTACAATTAATTACATGCCACGTCATTATTTATTTACATAATTTCGTTTCAAGTCATCACTATTCGTTATGTGACAGAAAGCAACTCTTTCTCGTATCACAACCAGCTTAAAAGTCAAGTGTTCAGAATGACTGACGACACCAAATGTAAGACTTGGTTGCCGGGTCTTCCTCCGATTGAATGTATGTTTCATAAACTAACACTATAATATACCCCCTGTTGTATTGAGATCAGAAGAGCGTACTGTTCGTGTAACAGAACCACCTTCTTCCTGTCAATCACATGGAATAAATTGTATTTTGTAGTTACTACAAAATTACAACTTGGAATTCACACTTCCAAATAAATTTTGTTCTGCACAAGAAACACATTTAGTTGTCACTACTTAAAATTTGAGGCTCGCCGCAAAATAATTCGGCAGAGAAAAATTCTAATAAAATATTTCATTCAGTACGTGTTTTGAATGTCGATTTAAGGATGTCACCCGTTTTGTATAATGTGCTGGAGCACCATCGTTCTGCTGACAAGTACGTTGTTGTTGTAAACATGTACGTGGAACTTTGACAATAATAAAACAGGATCTTAAAATACATGTGGCCGGTCAAACGTTGCGGAAGCAGAAAAGAGCCGATGAGGTAATCTCAAAATTTCCGCACAGATGTTCACCGTCAAGTCTGCGCTGACTTGTCTGTGCCGACTGTTGAGTGAGGGTTGGTGTTGTCTTACAGTTTACTGTTGTTACAATTAAAAAAGCCACCTTACGTGAAAGTTGCCTCGTGAGTGAACATGACTGTAGTTGGTAAGTTAAGAGCCAGTTTGCTTTGCTGTAGAAACCACTGCAAGACAAATTGCAACGAGGCACGTAGTCTTGTTATACTAGTGCGTGTTCCTGTTAGTAATGGAATGGACGCAGCAGCTGTTAGTGCGTGTGATGCGCCACACCTGAGATACGTAATCGGTGCGCGATGACACGGATTCTCATTACAGGTTTCACCTCCACACCCCGCAGTGCCGCCTCCTCGATGTCTTGGAGTACGAGTTTTTCTTTCTAGATCGCCCTTGTTGGTGAAAAGAGCCTGTTTCATATAGCACTTGGTGACTGAAATGAAGGATTTGTGTGTAGGTTGATGGCAAGTGAGTAACATCTTATGGCACAACCCCTCTGTCACTTTTGCGACGCATCTTATTTTATCATACAACAGGACCATTTCTGTTAAACGTTCACAGTGAAGCGACGTCTTGTGCAAGCAGATTACTGTCTTACCTTCAGTTGACAGGGTCCTGTTGGTGTGGGAGAGTGGGGCGAAGTGTATTATTTAATTATGGCCGGTCACGGAGTGGCCCATTTTTGACGGCTGTTAAATCTCAATTTGGCGAAAATACGACGTGCTTTGTGTCTGCGCCAAAATTGAATGGCGGGAGAAAACTGTGATCAACGAAAATAAAAATCCACTGTTGCAGTGACATCGCCCGCACTGTACACATATGCGACAATCAAGGACTGACCTCGACCAGAAATCCAAACTTGGTCGCCTCGGTGGGAGGCGAACTTACTAGCCAATACACCCCTAAAGTCCCCACCACCCATTTTTTGTCAATGTCTCTTTTACTATGTGAATTTGGCAGTTGCATTAAGAAAGCCTTATTTATTGTTACCCATTGTTTTGTAATTAATACCCCAAATCTAATAAAACGTACCTCTTCAAATTGATACAGCACAGAGGGTGGAAAGTCCTTTGATTCGAGAGATTGGGGTTGACATATAACAGAACATTTAACTAAAATACTTTAAAAATTGTAGTATAAAATCTTCGCATTTTCATTTGTTATATTTTTTTAGCCAAATTAATAATAAAGTCTGTAAGAAAAATAAGACATACGACTTTATTTTTGTACCTCGGAGGTATAAAACACTATGTCACATGTCCCTAATAATTCCCTAACTTTACATGAGAAAAGTTTGAAATGTTTTTTTTTTTTATATCCTTCATATTACAATGTTAGTTGAGATCTAAACAAAATGAGTATAAGAAATTCTTATTAGTACATTAATTTTTTACATTGTTTTTTTCAGTAATTTATCGACCATTAATATTTTTTAATTATTAGAAATTTAAATGGACGTAGTACTTTTAATTATTATATGAGATGTATTACGTTACATAATGTTTTAGGGTATTTAAGCCGCTTAAGAAGTTAACAATTGTTATCACATTTACAAAGTCCATAATACAGCACAGTATGTTTCACTTACTTTATAAAAGTTATAAGCATAACTGAAGTGATACATGACTATAAGAATTCATCATCCCATCGTGGGTAGTCGCCTCTGGTTCAAATTACATGTTTCAAAATTTAAAAAAATTGTAATGTCAAACTGTCAGAACAAAAGGCAACCGTGAAATAAAATTGTTGTATTTAAGCTCGGTAACGGGTATTAGGTTTGCTGATGTTTGAATCAAATCTGCTGGAAACGTAACTCTTATTATTCGAAAGCACACGAAGTAAATCGTGTGAATTTCGCTACGAAATTAGGTTATAGGACTGGCTGATCATTACGTCCTTCTTTGTATTTACATAATAAAGAGGGGGGTCAGGTGGCTGTTTTTGTCATACAGCGTGTCAAAGCGTTTTAAATCTTAAAGTTCCAAATAGTGCATAGTGTACTTTCTGAAGGATTGTCTTTCCAAGTATTGCAAAAACCAGGGTGTTAAAATAGCGAAATTAATTACTAAGTTTCTTTCTTCTTGCCCTTAAAGAAAAAAAATTGGGTTATGGTTTTAATCAGAGGATACTTATGAAGCATACAAAAAATTTACAATTGTTACATTTCTATTTTGACCGTTTATCTATCAGTCCAAAGGAAGATTTATTCTGTTTCTCTGCCAATTTCAAAATCGGTAATGCAATTTCGTTTATGCCATGGCTTAATTTTATTCGTCCTACGTAATAAATTACAACCGAGGAATCTAACACATCACAAAATGTAAATGTCCGAAGCTTCGTTTTAAAGAAACATATGCAGTTTGTTGTGAACGATAACGGCAAGCATTTTTGCAGATCACCAGTAAATAGTCTTGGTTTTTTGTGAATCTTGGGTCATTTGAGTGGCAGTACTTTTTATTCGTATCCTGTTTTTGATTCCTGTATATGTGCATCATGATCAGCCATAAGAGCGCATGGTACATAATTCAGCGCCAAAAGCATCAGTTTAGAATTGCAGGTTCTTCGAGGCCAATTTGCAAAAATAAAAAAACAGCAATCCCAGAAAATAGCTTTTGCAAACTTTCTGAGCATAAACGATTCTCGACTATTGCATATCTCAAGAAAATTCTCTGACTCCGAAATCTTCTACATTGAATTGCGGCGCAAGAGATAACGCTTAACAAATGCATCATTTTGGGGAAATGTTTGCTAGCAAAGTTCACAAATACAATCATCAAGAATTGCTGTTTTGTATATTTTCTTTTTTGACTATCGAAAAATGTATATCTCAACCCTTATTTACCTAACACGCCCTCTTAAACATTTATTTTCTTCTCAAGTCCGCTAATTTTTCAGTTGAGTTTTGGAAATGTTGCATAGTATCGCAGGGCCTATTTCAGCTACTTTAACTGACAGCTCGAACTGTTTGTGAAACTTAGTACACCTACTTCTATCTCTTTCCATTATTACCATTTTGATAGCAGTCTTATTGTATAGATCGTACATGTCTTATATGGTTAGCTCTATGTACAAAATTTTTCTCTCACTCTTGTCACTATAGTTACGGCTTTCATAATGTTACAAAGAAGAAATATGTTGTTTGACACTTTGTATTATTTCTTTATGGTTTTTTTCTTTGGCGCTTACCGACATATTTAATCATTATTTACAATACTTGCGTGCCCAATCCGTTACAATGACCAAACTGAAGTTAATTGAAATTTCCGCCAGGAGTAACCAGCACTAAGTCCAATTTGTGTAGAGCAATTTTTTTGTTGAGTTAAACAAACTCGTCAAGTCCACCATGGTTTTCAATTCCTCTGCATAAAGGGAAGACGTTGGTGTTCATTAAAAGCACGTAATTCGTCTTACAATAAGTAAAATAGACGTAATGTCCTATTCCACCGATGTGATCTGTATGTCCGTTTATACGTACGCGTATATGTGTCTGAGTATATATATAAGTTTCAATTTCTTGTTCTCGTGCAAGCTATATAGGGCAATTATCAAATAAAAAGAAGAGCTCTCTGTGCTAGTTACATCAGATTCGACGTATAGCCTACTGAAATGCATTTTGCGTATCTTTCTTTTTCAAAAACTAAGAAATGTTTGAACACTTGAGCTTTCATAGACTTCGAGAACTAATTTCGTATATCTAAGTACATGTATAGGTGGTACGGGATAAATTGAGCACTTTTAAAACCCGTTACTATTTTATTTTCAGGTTATTTATATTTTCCTTTCACAATATAAACAAAGTAACCTTAGTAACAATCAAAGTATATAGAATGAGCCATACTCAAAAGTTAACGTGGCAGGTCAAATAAGAAGTTGTTTAATATTATTTTTCTAGACATGATTGTCACCAAACGTGTTCACTTTTTATCGAACCACATATAAGAAATATTTTCACTGTCCTTGCTTCAATATTTGTAAAGGTTTTGAGTAATATATGTATTTAACTTGCTCATGTGTTTTAAACAAAAAATTATAGTGATTCTAATGTTTGGTCACCACCCCTTAACAGAAGACACATAAGTGATAACAATCTTATAAATGTAAGTACTCTAGATCAAATGACCGCCCAGTAGGCCTGCATTAAATAAGTCTTTGTGTTGGGCTGAAACAGAACACTCACTTACACTATTTTGCCATTAAACGTCAGTGGAAACCAATTTTATGCTGCCACCTGACTGTTCATGCAGTTTTATAAGATCAAAGGCATTTTTATATCCATTAAAGCCGTTTGATGAAATTTCGATTGAATTTGAAAAGTAAATGAGAAACACAAAACATCAAGCGTTTTAAACTCGAATTGATAAACCGATCTACTAAAGTGTGTCTCTATTAGGAAACGTACAGGAAAACTAATTCAATGACAGTGAACATTAGGCATCGTTACGTTGACACCCGTGCAAAGAAAATTTTACTTAAAAATTCTGTGTATTACCATGATAATTCACTTTATTAAAATGAATATATTGGGACATTACATTACACAAATCAATTATTTGTGTTTTTAAAGAGATTTTACTATTGTGCACTAACCGTTGAGATTTCCCATTCATCTGGACGCTATTGCTAACTATGAGTCTTTAAATAATATCAATAATATCAATGGTTTTTAGTTTCGATAACTTAGATTTTGGCGTAAACCTACGTGCTTCCTCAGTTACGTTCTACAATTAAGGATACATCTCCTAATTAATTATGAATTTTCCCGTCTACCAGAACTAGAAACAATTTTCAACGATTCCGATAAATAATTTACAATTACATAACATTAAATACGTTCTATAAGCAGTTTCGTCTACAAGAGGTGTTGTTAGACCAGCGTACGCAGAACGATGTTTACTTATGTTATCTCATACAAATAGTCTGCGTTGCTGATGGACGGGCTTAACTACTGGAAATATCTCTGTATGTGTCAATGCTAAGTTATTGTCTACTAGTATTCCGGGACTGAAATAATGCTATAAGTGCTTCTAAGCTGGCTTTAAATCTCAACCAACGAGAAAAATAAACGTTATCACGAAACAATTAACATGGAAAAAAATTTCCTGCAATTAAATCGTTAAGGCGATGATCACAGGAGTTTCAAGCAGTCATAAACATCAATTGGTAGCTGTGAAAGAGGTTCTACTTGGCACAGAGGCATAATAATGACAGAGAGAATTGAGTAACCACCGCTAGCAGTTCAATTTAGAACGTTGGATATTTGCTGAAATGTACAAGTGGTGAGGACATAAAAATGGTGTCATGGCTCCTGGTATTATGAGCTGTGAGAATATGTCGTAAAACTTACCGTGTCCAGCGAAACCCGCAATGGACGCCGTGAAATTACCAATCATTTTTGGCGAGTCCTTAGATAAAATCCACCGAGTGTAGTGGTGCTTACCGAGCGTGGTGGAGAAACAATCTCGGGGGAGCATACCAAACGTGGTGGCACTTACGAAGGATGTTAGAACTACCGAGCATACCGAGTGTGGTAAAACTATCGGACGTAGTGGAAAATCTGAGAGTGGCGGAACATAACCTTGCATGCTGGAACTTACCAAGGGAATAGGATTTCACTTCGATTCGATTTCAATTCGAATCATTGTAATACAATTGAAATTTCGATTCGATTGCGATTTTTAAACATTCTAAAACGAATAAAAATTTCGCGTGAAAAATATTGTCTTTTATTACCAATCATCTGGTCTGTAGATTTCATAGTTATGTAATAATATAAAATAGCGATTTCACTTACCCTAATAACTCAAAAAATTTAAGTTCCTATTAACTTTTTGTTAGCAAAAAGACACATTTCCAAATAACATTCACTTGTTACTATACATAAAAACATTTTGACTGGCACTGACACTATCAGTAGTCTGTTATTGCCAGCTAACACTTGCCACTGATGAAAAAAACTTATATTTTACTAGCACAAAGTTGTACTATAACCATCAATACTTATAGTACTATAAGCAACTAGCACTTCATATGTTCATGTAGAAACTATAATTGTTCAACAACTTCTGGTGAGAGGCACTGTCTTCGAGAGGTTATAATGTTTCCTGCATAAGAAAACAAACGTTCGCGAGGTACTGATGTTGCAGAATTGCAGAGAAACCTTCTGGCAGCTACAGACAAATATTTGAAGAGATTTTTATTTTTTCCCCACCAGTCATATGTGTTTGTGTCTCTCTTCTCAACAGGTTCACTCAGGTATTGCGATATTTCACGTCCCACTTGATCACTTCCTTATTCACTGGAAACTGTTGACTCATGTTTCTCGAAATAGCCCCAAATAGTTTTAGATGGTCCAGTCTCACATTCATCCTGCCCTGAATGGATGGCTGGTGAAGGCACATTAGCGTTCTTTTAAATTATTTGTTTTGAAGACTACTGCTTTCTCTCGTTTATTTTAAAACTCAGCACTTTTTATTAAATACAAAATTATTTTATTTTTTGTTTTTATATATGTCAAATCATAGCCTACAACATTGTTATACACTGTGATTTTTTTCGGTTTGGTATGTCAGTTGGTTTCAGTGGCGTACATAAAACCGTAAAGTGCAAATTTTGACGTTTATGACTCGTTACGCAAAAACTATGAAAAATATACAAATTTCCTAAGAGGAAGATTTAATTACAATTTATGTCTAAAATGCGAAAAAAAAAAAAATATCTGGTACAAATAAAAAATATAAAAGACGTTGAAAACTGAGATGAACCGCTCCCTTAATGCAGGCATACTTTAAGAAAAGTTACCAATTGGCTACAAACATAACCAAAGTTTGAATTTTTCGGATCTTAAATAAATTATCGATTCGATTTCAGTTATTTAAGGAATAGAATCGAACTCGTTATTTTCGAGTAATCGTCCAGCCCTAGGAGTTACCGAGCCCAGTGGAGCATACACAAGAGTGTAGTGAGTACCGATGATGGTGGAACTTACCGAGTGGCATGGATAAACCGAGCATGGTGGAGCATACCGCGCTTGGTGGAGAAACCGAGCGTGAGGGAGCATACCGAGCGTGGTAGTGCATACCGAGCGTTGTAGTGCATACCGAGCGTGGTAGTGCATACCGAGCGTGGTAGTGCATACCGAGCGT
>PNEQ01037489.1:0-13231 GCA_003012365.1 Medauroidea extradentata
AATCATATGGTAGTAAAACATTTTAAACAAGTATTTCAAATTTACATTAAAATTATTTAGCAGATGTTAGAATAAATTAAGAAAATATTTAAATAAACAATTATGCAAAACTTTGATAATATTAACATATTCATAAAATATTTGCAGTATTTTCGAAGAAGAAAAGTTATAAGAGTGTTTTCAGAAATTCCATAACAATATTAAATAGCTTTTAGATAATTTAACGTCTATTATAAATAACTAGGAGTGAGAGATTTTCTTAATCTAACACAAAACAATAATAATATTAAATTAATTAAGTTGAACAAAAATTACTATAGTAATGTGGGGGAACTGTCAAAACACTAAAACTTCTGATGCTTCCTATAATAGCAAAGTCTTTCTCAGTTCGTTATATCATCAAACATAAATAAACTTTAAAATCTGTGACGATCTCGTTACAGTTACACACACGAAATTCCACGTTATTTCCCAGCTGTTCCCTGATGTAAGAGCTACAACAGGATCTGGTGTTTATCTATGTAAGAAAATAGAAGATGGGGGACTTTCAGAATGTGTTTACTGGAACGATGTTAATGAAATTGTAGACAGATTGAGACTGTTAGTTGCTTCTCAACAAGCTGGAAATAATTCACATACAAATGAAATATCTAGCATCATCGAAGAATTGTGTGAAGACGGATACATAGAATGAGTCGTCTAAACATCGCTGGGGAGCTGCACAAGTCCGCAAGGCAAAATTATCCTCGATGTAAAGTACAGATGTTTGGTATGAAGGACTTGTAGTTGAAATGATTCCTTATGCTCACAAGAACAAAGGCTACAAGTACATGCTGACTGTTATTGACTGCTACAGTAAATATTTGTGGGCAGTGCCTGTAACAACTAAGAGTGGCAGGGACATAACTAATGCAATGAATGTTGATTTGCAAGATAAAGGTCCATGCTCGAACCTTCACACTGACCTCGGCATGGAATTCTACAATTTTAATTTCCGAGCCTTGATGTCAAAATTCAACCCATTATTCAACCCACAGTGATCTCAAGGACAGTATCGCCGAACGTTTTAATCGTACATTGAAGAATGAAGTATGGAAGAATTTCTCAGCAGAAGGAAGCTACATGTGAATAGATATTTTGCCTCGTCTGGTCTCGAACTATAAAAATAAAGTACATAGGACCACGATAATGAAGCATGCGAATGTCAAGGACAACTCTTTACTGCACACTATTTATAAAAAAAGATGAAACTAGACCTGCACAAGCCTAAAGCGAAGGTTGGAGACTATGTAAGGATATCACCAGCGAAGAGAACATTTACGAAAGGCTACACACCAAATTGGAGCACTGAAATATTTAAAGTGGTCAAGATTCGACACTACGAACCAAGGACCTACTACCTAGAAGATGCTGAAGGCAAGACTATTCGAGGAGGCTTCTACGGAGAAGAAATTCAAGTTGCCAAGTATCCAATCATGTATTTGTTCGAGAGGGTTTTAAAGAAGAAAGGAAATAAAGTTATTGTGCGATGGCTGGGGTTCGATGCAAGCCACGACAGTTGGATTTGTCAATCGGACATTAGGTATAAATAATGTAAATTTTTATGTATGAGGGAACAAATAAATATATTTCTTAAATCTGAATTGTGTTATTATTATTTAAAAGCAAATATCGTTTTACTGAGAATTACATAAGATTGGCACCAATGTGTCTGGAAGGCTGTCTATGATGACAAACTTTTGACAGGTTGATACTCGAGGTGGTGAGCTGGTCGGGGGGTAAGGCGTGCTGTTTCGTCATTTCTCCCTTCGCGAGGAGCGGGGCTGTCCCGTGCGCGGCCGCAGACTTGTTGAGTCATGCTCCATGCACTTGTAGAAACCCATCCGACGTGCTAAGAGAGGATGCGTTCAGGGAGGATGTCAGATGTTTACACCTCTACCAGTTCATTTTGCCTTGTCGAGAGAGCAGGAAGTGTTCATCGCCTTGTTAGAGGAAGATGCCGAAGAATGCTGTCATAACTTTTTCTTAAGGAGCATCAGATGCACCAGTCCTTGTACACTCAATCAGTACTTACATAGTACATTATTAAATACTATAAATTGTTTTTAAAATTAAAAAAAAATATGATTGATAATGGTGATGCAGCTCTGTGTATAATACTTATCACGACTTGTCTACTTTGCTGTCTGGAGGCATTCATAAAAAATTAAATTGGTGATAGGGGTGAGAGTCCTGCCTATGGTACATTACCCATCGTCCTTAAACACATGTGTATACTGGTGGAGTTGAATCAAGTGAGTAATAAGAACACAAAAATGGCTGCCGCAGTAGGCACCTCCTGTCAAAGTGATGTACAACAGGAAACAAGAAAAGGCCGGTTAGTGGGCTGTTAAGGGTGGGTAGGAGGAGGAATGGGAGATGATGGTTGTAGCTGGGAACTGATGAATGAGAGAGCAGGATGAAAGTATTAGTGTAATGAGAGAGCAGGAGGAATGAAATATGAGGCTTGTAGCTGGGAGCTGATGAATGAGAGAGCAAGATGAAAGTATGAGTGGAATGAAAGAGCAGGGGGAATGGGTGATGAGGGTTATAGCTGGGAAGCTGATGAATGAGGGAGCAGGAGGAATGTATGAGTAGAATGAGAGAGCAGGAGGAAATGAAAATCCAAGATGGCAGTCGGAAACAAGATAGCTGCCTACAGCAGACAGTTAGGTAGAATGAGAGAGAAAGAAAAATTATGAGTGTAATGAGAGAGCAGGAGAAAACGAAAATCCAAAATGGTGGTCGGAAATAAGATGGTGGTCGGAAACAAGATGGCGATCGGAAACAAGATGATGGCTGGAAACAATGGCCGCCAGAAACAATATGGCGGCGGTGACATCATCCAATATGGCGGACATGCCCACGGCCACCATACACTTGTCCCCGAACCTACCAAATGATACTACTTATTATTTTGTTCTAAGATAACCTTGTAACTAAACAAGTAATACCAGTCAACACACCATGCCGACCATATATCCTTAGCATTTTGTCCTACATAACCAGGTAATGGAACAAGTAGTACCTGTCTAATCTGCATGCCCAATAAAATTAATACTTATTTTGTTCATAAATACTATGGTAACTTAACATGTAGTACCAGTACTCACAGCATAACCCGGTAGATCCACCTTATTTTGATCCTAAATAAAATAGCATCTGAACAAATAGTACTAGATTTCACACCGTTCCTACATAACATGGAGGCTGAAAAAGAAGTACAAGTCTACACATTATATTGTACATAAATGACCTGGTAACTGAACAAGTAGTACCAGTCTACACAGCATACCCACCCTTGATCCCAATTATTTTTTTCTTAGTTAACCTGGTAATTAAATAAGTAATACTAGCCTATACATCGTGCTCACTCTAGATCCTCATTTTCTTCTAAGATAGCCTGATAACTAAACAAATAGTACCCGACTAAACAAAATGCCCATGCTAGACCCTCCCTATTTTGTTCTAAGATAGTCTTGTAACAAATCAAGTTGTGCCGACACTTGATCCTCATTACTTTGTTCTTAGATAACCGGGTAACTAAGCAAGTAGTACCAGTCTACACAGTATGCTCACACTAGACCCTACTTACTTTGTTGCTACATAACCTGGCGGTTGAAGAAACAGCACCAACCTAAACACCATCCCTCCCTAGATCCACCTTAATATATTTCTGAACAACCTGGTGGCTGAGTAAATAATACCAGTCTACACAGCATACCCACTCTAGACTCTCATTATTTTGTTCTTAGACAACAGGGTGTTATTCATGTAGTACATTTCTACACATCGTTCGAACATAGAACCTCGTTATTTTGTTCCTACAACACCTGGTGGCAAAAAAAAAACAGTACCAGACTACACACAATGTGTACCCTAGATCCTCAAAATTTTGTTCCTACATGACCCAGTAACTGAACAAGAAGTAGCAATCTACACCGAATGCGCTCCTTAGATCCTCCTTATTTTGTTCCTTCATAACCTGGCTACTAAACAAGAAGTACTAGTCTACACAGAATGCCCACACTAGTTCCTTATTATTTTGTTCTTAGATAACCTGGTAACTATACAAGTTGTACCAATCAACACAGCATGCGAATTCATGGCTGTTTCCGAATTCAGTGGATGTGTCCATTGCTCTCGCATCCCTACATCCCTTCGTCCATGCAACCACTGTCTGAATGGCTGCAATGGAGAGACAGATGGCATCCGAATTCCTTTACAGCTAGCTCTACCTATGTAAATTACACATCAAGTGTGTATCTTCAGTTCTGTCATCTATGGGTCTCGATGAAATGTCAACAATTTCCAGCAGACGAAATATTTGTATTGTTTGAGGTTATGTTCGGCGATGTTAATATAAATCGAGAGTTATTATGACATGTTGCGTTCAATGAACATATACATATAGAAAATGCATTTCGTGAAATAATGAATGTGTGTAACACAGTTGATCAAAGAGTAGCTATCATAAACAACATGTGAAATGAATTTTATATTTCGAGTCAAATTTATTCTCTCTTAGAAACAAAACTGCTTTTAACACACAATATATCAATTTTAATGCCACAATAAACAAACACAGCGTATAAACTGTAACCAATGCTCCAGTTCAGTATAAACCATAAAATAAAAATAACTACAACATTTCGATGCTAAGGGATGTGTGGGTACGACAGTGGAGGCGAGCGTCGCATCACTTGGTACTGGACGCATGAAGGAATGCATCAGCATCCCTAATGAGATTTCGGAAACTAGGCCAAAATGGCGGCATCCACTGGAATGCACTTTCTATGGATCCCTTACCTTAAGAGATCCTTTAAGCCAATATTCGGAAACAGCCCATGTTCCTCCTTACCTACTTCGTTTTTGTATAATGTGGCAGCTGCACAATCAGTACCAGTATACATTTCATGAACAACCTAGATCCTCACTATTTTGATCCTACATAATCTGGCAGCAAAACAAGTAGTACCAGTCTACAAACCGTGTCTGCCCTAGAACCTCATTATTTTGTTTTAAGATAAACCCGCATCTCAACAAGTAGCATTCTACACAGTATTCCCCTTCCCTAAGTCCACCTTATTTTGTACCTATATAACCTGGCAGCTGAACATGTAGTACCAGTCTACACAGCATGCCAACCATAGGTCCTCAATATTTTGTTTTTCGCTATCCCAGAAACTAAAGAAGTAATACTAGTTTACACATCAACCCCACCCTAAAGCATCCATATTTTGTTCCCGCATAACCTGGCAGCTAAACATGTAGTACCCGACAACAAAGCATGGCCACACTAGACCCTCTTTATTTTGTAGCTACATAACCTGTCAGCTGAACAAGAAGTACTAGACTACACACCATGCCAACTCTGTATCCTAATTATTTTTCCTTCATAACCTGGCTGCTGAACAAGTAGTACAAATCCACACACCATGCCCATGCAAGGTTCTCATTAATTTGTTCTTAGATAACATGGCAACTTAAAAAAGTAGTACCAGTCAACACACCATGCCGACCCTATATCCCCACTATTTTGATTCTACATAACCAGGTATTGGAACAAGTAGTACCGGTCTAATTTGCATGTCCAAAATAGATAATAATTTCTGTTCCTAAATTCTATGGCAACTGAAGATGTAGTTCCAGTATTCACAGCAGAAACACCCTATATCCTCCTTATTTTGTTCCTAAATAACACGGTATCTGGACTAATAGTAACAGATTACACACCTGGCCACCCAGTATATATCATTATTTTATTCCTACATAACCTGGAGGCTGAAAAAGTAGTACTAGTCTACAACTAAGTCTACACAGCTAGCCAACCATAGGTCCTCATTATTTTGTTCCCACATAACCGGATAGTTAAATAAGTAATACTTGTCTACACAGCAACCCTACCCTACATCATCCTTTTTTTGCTACTGCATAACATGGCAGCTAAACATGTAGAACCAGTCTACATACCATGCCCACACAAGATCCTCACTATTTTGCTCCTACATAAGCTGGTGACTGAACAAGTATTATCTGTCTTCACAACATGCCCACACTAGGTCCTGAGTATTTTGTTCTATGATAACCTGGTAACTGAACAAGTTGTAAAAGTCTACACAGCATGCGAACACAAGTCCCTGGTTCTCTTCTTACTTAAACTGGCACCTAAACATGTAGTACCAGTAACACGCCATGCATACCTTAGATCGCCGTAATTTTGTTCCTTCATAACCTCGTAACTGAACAAGTAGTACCAGTCTGCACAGTACGTCCACACAAGACCCCTCCTTACTTTGTTGCTACATATTCTGGCGGCTGAACAAATAGTAGCAGTGTACACAACACGCTCACCTAGACCTAATTATTTCGTTCTTAGATAACCTATTAACTGAACAAGTAGTACCAGTCAACACAGCATGTCCGCCCCAGTTCCTCGCTACTTTGTTCTTAGGTAGCATGGTAACTAAACAAGTAGTACCAGTCTACACAGGATTCTCACTCTAGACCCAAATTAATTTGTTCTACGATAACACGGTAACTGAACAAGTAGTACCAGTCTAAACTGCATGCCTTCACTAGATCCTCCTTAATTTTTTGCTACATATCCTTGCAGCTGAACAAGTAGTACCAGTCTACACACCATGATCACTTAGATCCTCATTATTTTGTCCATAGATAACCTTGTCACTACCAGTCTACACACCATGCCACCCTGGATCCTCTTTATTTTGTTCTTAGATGACCTGGTAACTAAACAAGTAGTATGAGTCTACACACCATCCCACATTAGATCCTCATTATTTTGTTTCTACCTGACATGGCAGCTGAACATCTGGTACGAGTTTACAAACAGTGCCCACACTAGATCGCTTCTTTTTTTGTTCTTAGACAGCATAATAACTGAACAAGTAGTACCAGTCTACAGAGGATGCCCACGCTAGAAGTATAAAAATGGTGGTTCTGGCAAAACAGGTTGCAGGCTGTGGTTGTGTGGTTGACCGGATGACGTCACTAAATAGCCGCCATGACGTCATGTTACGTTACGTCGGCTATCTTGGATGATGTCACGTCCGCCATGTTGTTTTTGGATTTGACATTCGGTTTTTGAATTTTGGTTTTTTGGTTTTTTTTTGTTTCTGATTTTTTCGATTGTCTCTTGTTTTACATCATATGCTTGTGACGTCATGTTTTTTGTCTGTCACTGGTTTTTTTCTCGTGATTTCTGACGTCATGTTTCCATCGTTGGAATGTAGACGACGCTGGTGTTGCACTTTCTTTTCTTCGTCGCACGCTTGGCGGCGCTGCTGTCGCCATGTTTGTTTACACCGTTGTCTGCTAGAGTGCATTAGTGTCACTATTTCTGTTAATGGCGAAGTTGCTTTTGTATGTATATGGTAGAATAGTACTTATGATTTTTTTATTAAGTTAAACATTTTTTATTTCGCCGGGTTACAGATTACACCTTGCAACATCTGTGTCAGTAATTATGATGTGCGTCATAGTCGACTAAGCTACAGATGCATTAGTACTGCAGACGGTTTAAATGTAGTGTGTTTATGAAATTTAAAATGCAAAAACATATTAAGTCTAGACTGAGTTGGTATGAATAAATACGCACTCTGTCAGTTTTTAAGCATTGTTCGCGATTATTCATAAACTATTTCTCATATGCCTATGAAAATCAAAACTCAAAAACATATTAAGTACCAGAATAAGTTAATATGACTAAATACGTCCTCTGTTAGTTTGTAAGCATACTTCTCGATTATTTACAAACCATTTGACTAGGAAATTTAAAACGCAGACACTTATTAAGACCGAGAATCAGTTGATATGAGTAAATACTCTCTCTTGTCAGTTTATAAGCATAGATACCGATTATTTTCAAACTATTAGTCGTAGGTTTATGAAATTTAAAATGAAAAGTCTTGTTAAGTCCTAGAATAAGTTGGTATGACTAAATAAGCGCTCTGTCAATTTGTAAGCACAGTTCTCGACTATTTTCCAACCATTTGTTATATATGTCTATGAAATTAAAAATTTAGTCACTATAAATCCGCAACGAAATGCACGTTGTCATCTAAATTTTTTTATATCCTAAGAATCCTCGAAGTGGTCAATCGAATCACTTTTATATGAATCAAATAAATCTGCAACAAAGTGCGTGCGCGTTGTCATCAACTGTCCAGAAGTATTAAAATTCTTAAGATTTGAAGAATCCTGAAAGCAGGCAATTGAATCATTATTATATGATTCAAATAAATTCGCAACGAAGTGCACATGACATCAGCTGTCCAGAAGTATTTAAATTATTAATTTTTGAAGAATCCTCAAAGCAGGCAATTGAATCATTTTTATATGATTTAAATAAATCCGCAACGTAGTGCATATGTCATCAGCTGTCCAGAAGTATTTAAATTATTTACATTTGAAGAATCCTCAATGCGGGTTATTGAAACTTCTTTATAGTATGACGTCTTTAAAACAGATGGAGATATTTTAACACTTTGAAATGTCTACATTCACTTCAACTGAATCATTCAGCATGTACGTGTTTTATTTAATTTAATACGATCAGGTAACTGGTGTCGGTGTCACATACATTAAAAGCTTTTCTGTCAAAAAGAAGGTATTCAAACTATTCACAAATATCCGCAACGAGAAGTACGTTGTCATAGACTGTCTGATTTTATTTAAGAGAGATCCAGGTTGCATGTCGCGTAGGCTGTGACTTGTGGATAAATGAGAACATCTTGAAATTTGAAGACATAAATTTAATATCGGAATTCGGCTAGAGCGATCCGGGACGTAGAATCTGTGCAAGAGAGGATCAAATCCAATCCTTTGTACTTTGTCTGTGTCGGCTTGTCATCTACAGACCCTATGTATTAATTATTTATGTTCAAATATTCCGCGAAGCGTGTAATTATGTCATTTATACACTGTTCGGAAATCTGCAAGTAAACAGTTTATCATATGATGTATTGTTTTGTCTAGAGAGATCAAGATCGCAAGCCTCAAAGGCCGTGCCTTGTAAGAAAAAAACACGTAATATAATCGTGCAAATTTGTCTAGAAAGATCCGGGACATAGGGTCTATGCAAGGGGAGTCAAAGCCATCATCTTCTGCTTTTGCCACCGTGAAAATTTGAAAAGTGATACAATATAAATGAAAAACACTGGATTTATTGCTTTGTCTAGAGAAGTTTAGTTCAAAAGCCTCGTATAGGTCATTACTGCGAACTGCTTAGTCAGACACAATTTCCACATGCGAATATCCTGGGACAACCCCGCAAGGGATTGAACCTTTATCGACTCGAAGGGGAGGTGAGCGTCGCAATGTTTCTGTCATCTCGGTGGAACTATTTATAGAAAATGATTTTTAATTCAAGGAGAAAAAAATTAACAGCGGAAATTCACTGTACGACTCTTGGATTATTAATAATTTCTAATAGTCAAGTTCATTATTTGTACTAGCGGACAGCATTAAATATGCACATATAAAATGGTCACCAGTAGTAGCCTAATAACTTGCAAGTGGTCACGAGAAACAAATGCTTAAACGCGTGATTAATTTTGCAGTATCAAGTTGCACTGATTTGCAAAACGAGCTCGAGCATATGAGTTACGCCACGGTCTATTCGCTCCTGGGAATACACTCTGCGATTACTATATTAGGTTAACAGTTAGGGGCAAAATTTCATTAAATATACACTGAAATTAAGGCATAGCGAAGTTATTGCAGGCATTATTGGCACACATATTTTAATGCTAAATACAGTTTCAAGAAGTTTCATACGTAAGTGGAGATGATACATTACAAAATGTACGATCTCAGTATGCCGACTATAATACAGACATATTTTAACACTTTGAAATGTCTTCATTCACTTCAACTGAAGATGTCAGCATGTACGTATTTTATTTTATACGATCAGGTGTCTGTCGACGGTGTCATATACATTAAAGATTTTCTGTCAAAAATGATATTCTATCTGTTCACTTCAACAACAACAACAACAACAACAACAACAACAACAACAACAAACCACAGACTATTTTTTTCTTCACACGTAGCACGCGTAGGTAAAATGTTTGTGTTTCTGCGTGATGTCTATAGTGAAACACTTTTAAAATTCAAAGGATTGTTTAAAAGGTTTATGTAGCACGTACTACAAACAAACCTGTCTTAATAATAATATGAATACCTAATCGAGTTCTGTATTAACTCTATCAGCAACGTATTGGGAATCTTCGAATACCCTGCGATGCTGCGTCACCAGATGTTTATAAAAAACATTATATTTATTATATTAGTGAGTAGATAGGTTATGTCGGTCCGAGTGCAAGAGGCTGCAGGCTGAGGAGCCGAGGAGCCACCGCCGCCAACTTAAATGCCGTCACCCGGCAGCCATCTTGTTTTCGGTAGCCATCTTGTTTCTCGTGGCCATCTTGGATTACGTCACTTTAAAAATTTTCCAAAATTTACAAAAAAAAAATTTAAAAAAAATTCTAAAAATAATTTTGAATCCATTCGCCATCTTGGAATTAATTCCCCCGCCCCCCCTAATTTCCACAGTCATTTGGTTACATGTTCTGGAGGCAGCCATATTTAATGTTAAAAATTCCCTCGCCAAAATAATCTATTGTTATATTCTCTCTCATTCATCAGCTCCCCATATACGTACAAGCCTCATCTCTCATTCCTCCTGCTCTCTCATTCCACTCATACTTTCATCCTGCTCTCTCATTCATCAGCTCTCCATCTACAAGCCTCATCTCTCATTCCTCCTGCTTTCTCGTTCCACTCATACTTTCCTTCTGCTCTATCATTCATCAGCTCCCCACTGCAAGTCTCATTTCTCATTCCTCCTTCTACCATCCTCCTCCTCCCCTTAACTCCCCTCCACCCGACCTCTTGTTTCCCATTGTACATCACCTTGGTAGCTGTTCTCGTAGTCGGCAGCCATCTTTGTTTCCTATTTACTTACTTGATTCTACTCCACCCGTATACATATGTGTTTAAGGGCGACATGTAATGTACCATAGGCAGGACTCTCGCCTCTATCACCAATATTATTAGTTTTTTAAATATAAACCTAGAGAAGGCAAATTAGACAAGTCTTGACAAGTTATATATATCACAACCATAAATCATATTCATTTCATTTTTAAAACATTTTATAGTAATTTAATTGTGTTCTATGTAAACAATGATTAAGTGTACAAGGACTGTTGCATCTGATGCTCTTTAAGAAAAGTTATGACAGGCGAATAATGTCTCTCAAGAAACGCAATGTAAGTTTTAAAAAATCTTATTTAATTAAAAACACTATATACACAACACAAAAAAACACTATATTCAATATTTACACTATATACACAGTACACTATCATTCTTGAGACGACTAGGCAGGTCCTCGTCCCAGCAGTGTCCTGAGGAGGAAGAGTACTTCCTCCTGGAAGCGAGCGGTGGCGGTGGTGGTGTGGAGGATCTCCGTCATGACGTGCTGAGCCTGTAGCTGGTGCTGCAGCTCCAGGATTTCCTCATGATGCTGGCTCCGAACCTGGGCCCGCAGCGCACGGATCTCTCGTAGCACTTCCTCCCTAGCATCCTCATCTTCCGCCTCCTCTTCCTGCTCACTGTCATTGTACACTTGGTCCAGGTCCTTGGTTCACACTATGAATAAGCCCACTGTTGAACACAGAGTGTACTCACTGCCTTCATCCTCAAGGGGCAGAAACCAAACCTTGGAGACACACGGGCACGGTAGCCCTGCAGTATTGTACTCTTCATCTCTCCACAGGAATGGTTGAAATGGATGCACTGGTGTAGCTGATCTATGAAGTGACGATCGGCTTCGGTCGCGCCCAATAAATATGAGTGGTGGTGCTGGAAGTATATGCCTCCTTATGAGCTGAATTATATAATAAAATGCTTCGGCGTCTTCCTCTACCAAGACACGGAACACTTCCTTCCCACTCGACAAGGCAATATGAACTGGTAGAGATCTAAACACCTGCCAACCTCCCTGTACACATCCTCTCTTCGCACGTCGGACAGGTCTGTACGCACGCGGAGCATGAACAAACCAGGTGTGCGGCCGCGCACGGGGCAGTCCAGTGCCACGAAAGGACAAGATAACGAAACTCTACCGACCAGCTCATTGCCTCGAATTCCAACACGCTCAGAGTACATGTGCGCAGTCATCACAGACAGCCTTCCAGGCACCCCAGTAGCAGTTTGATACCATTGCCAGTAAAAGAACATTTGCTAATAAATAATAACACAGAAATATAGTTTTAAACTATTATATTACTTCATACATAATTCACTATATTTATACATAATGTATGACTGACGAATCCAACTACCGTGGCTTGCATCTGACCCCAGCCATCGCACAAGAACCTTATTTCCTTTCGTCTCCAATACCTTCTCAACCAAATACGTGTTTGGATACTTGGTTACTTGAATTTCTTCGCCACAGAAGCCTCCTCGAATAGCCGTGCTTTCCACATCTTCAATGTAGTAGGTCCTTGGTTCGTGATGTCGAATCTTGACCACTTTAAATATTTCAGTGCTCCAGTTTGGTGTGTAGCCTTTTATAAATGTTCCCTTCACTCGCGATATCCATACATAGTCTCCAACATTTGCATTAGGTTGGTGCAGGTCCAGTTTCTTCTCATTTATATAAACAGTGTGCAGTAAAGAGTTGTCCTTGACATCCGCAGGCTTCATGTTCGTGGTCCTATGTACTTTATGATTATATTATGACACAAGCTTGGGTAATATATCCATTCACTCGCAGCTTCCTTGTGCTGAAAAATTTTCCATATTTCATTCTTCTAAGTACGATTAAAAGGTTCCACGATACTAGCCTTAATATCACTAGGTATTTTATATTTTGACATCAAGGCTCGGAAATTATAATTGTAGAATTGTTTGCAGAGGTACAGTATGTAAATTCTTGCTCTGACCA
Source organism: Medauroidea extradentata (assembly GCA_003012365.1). Classification (NCBI taxonomy): domain Eukaryota; kingdom Metazoa; phylum Arthropoda; class Insecta; order Phasmatodea; family Phasmatidae; genus Medauroidea; species Medauroidea extradentata. The sequence goes on from PNEQ01037489.1 coordinate 13,025, forward strand.
CCATCTTTCAAAACAATGCTAATCATATTTGTTATATCCCCACCACTCTTAGTTTTTACAGGCACTGCCCACGCATATTTACCGTAGCAGTCAAGAGCTGCAAGTAGGTACTTGTAAACTTTATACTTGCGAGCATAAGGAATCATTTCAACCGAGTCTGCTTGAGACAAGTCCTTCAAAGCAAACATCCACACTATACTTCGAGAC